>JABXWE010021837.1:0-20472 GCA_014611495.1 Limonius californicus | reverse complement strand
TGATGAACGATTAACCGATGCTGAAAAATTATTTGAAGTGGAAGTGTACAAAACTACCATTGATATATTAATAAATCAACTGAGGTTGAGGTTTGAAAGTATGAATAACGTTTTTAACAATTTTAGTTTTTTAACTCCCAGAAATATTTTATCGCTGACAGAAGATGATCTTTTTGAAAATGCCTCTAAATTACAAAGGAAGTATCACAAGGATTTATCTGAACAATTTCCTTTTCAAATGTTGAGCTTAAAAAAGGTGTTAAAAGATGACATTTCCAGAATGAGTACCGTAAGAGACCTTGCTGACTTTTTGCTAATTAAAAATGAGTGCACAGCTTCCAATGTACCTGATGTTTGTAGCGCGGTTATTTTATTCTTAACATTACCAGTTAGTGTTGCCTCGGCCGAGCGTTCCTTTTCTAAATTAAAAATAATCAAAAATTATTTAAGAAATTCTATGTCTGAACAACGATTATCAGATTTAGCTGTTATCAGTATAGAGCAGGAGCATATTAACACACTCAACATGGACAAAATTATTAACGAATTCGCTACAAAAAATGCGCGACGTGCAAGTCGCTTCTTGTAAACTTTGTGTTTAAACTTTTTAATTGACAAAATTGTTTCTTTACCATATTACATTATTACCAACGAAATTAAGGTAAGATTAATTTACTATTTATAGCTTGAGTTAATTTATTAATTTTATACGTTTATGATTCTGGTGTCGGATTCTTTAACCTACGGCTCTTAATTTTCAAATTCGTTATATATAAAAATCGGTAGAAGATAGTAGTGGGGCCATTGTAAAGGTTTTGCGGGGGGGCCCGTAGGATTTGCGTTACGCTACTGAAATGAACACTGACATACTATTTCCCATAAAATAAGAAGCACGTTGTATTGTTAAAGGTAAATACATAGTTTGTTTTATGAAATACTACTGTGCTACAGTAAGGTAACTATATTTTATGTACATAATGTATTGCACATGAATTTTACATAGTATACAATCTTATACACACACAGTACAGTACAGAACATTTGAAAAATAGTCACTAATTTTTTTCTGAACTAAGGTTGAAGAACGTTTTTTGGCTGCTAAAATTTTTATTTTTCCCAAAACGGCGTTCGGATTATCGAGCGTTCGGATTACAAAGGTTCGGATTATCGAGGTTCTACTGTAAGTAAATTACAGGTTTTTCGTCAAGATTTCTTTCTGTTACAATTTTCATATTGTCAGATTCTAAAGCTTAATATAGACGGGACAATCCCTAGGCTACTGCAATTGACTTTTTAAAAAATCACTTTGTATACATATCATAAGAGTACGTTTTTCTGACATATTTTTGTACTACATGTGGCAATTTTATAATATAAGTTTTTACGATTTTTGCGACATTTTTTATCCCTTATTTTAGTATAGGATATGTTGTTTACTAGTTATAAAAACCACAAGTGGAAATGTCGCCAATTAATGTAGCTACGGTGACAATAAAAAAAGCTAATTTTAGCTTATTTTGAGTCACTTTAGTAGTAGCCTTTTAATTTGTAGTTTTATCGGAGATCGTAAGCTTTACTTTATTTTAACTAATTGTAAATGCAGCAAGGTAATTGCACTAAGCGGTATTTATTGCATGTTAACAGAACATCTTAATAATTTGATGAGTGAAAACACAATTTATCGTCGTTCGTACTACTCGAACGACGCTATTGTCATCTAGCGGCAAACATTTCGTTATATGTATATCAAATACAAATGACAACACCATGCAAAGGGGTGTTTGGTTTATATGCATTTTAGTTTTCATCCAACTTTGGTTGCTTCTTGATGTCGTTGTCGCGAACTGACCGCCTTTTTTATATTTTTTCTCGTGAATCAGTTCATAGTAACAAATAAGATATCAGGGTTTGAAAAGTTGTAAGTGTACAAATTATTATATTTTTATAATTAATACAGACTTTCGCAGTGAAACGTAACGAACTGTTGTATTTTCTGTCTAACTCAGTTTCTATTTAATTGTTCTTTCGTGTTAGTAATTAACTTAAAAATAATTTCCGTTCTCTGTTTGGTTAATTTAAAGATAATTATACTGAACAATTACATTAAAGACTTAAATATTGAATACAATTATGTACGACATTTCTAAGGTTAAATATCAATGTGCAACTACTGCACTGCCTTCTAAATTATTTAAATATTTTCAGATAGCGTGAAGTAAAACAAACTTTTTTATTAAATCAAATGAAAACCAAGGTAAAATCAGTTAGTATACATTGCCAGTATTAAATGTGAAATATCATTCCACAGAAACACATACTAAACTGCAAACAAATATAAATTATGTTGTTGTAGATGCTTCTTTATACTGTTCTTTGCGTGGGCGTTATTTTTGTTGGCAACATTTTTATTCGGCGCCGTTTTCAACGGCGGCGTTTTCGCCGTGTTACTTTGACACGTTAGAAAACCGCGTCCTAAATCTCGCACAATAAAACAAATGTAATGTGAACATATGCAAAGTGTGTGAACGCGTACGATATTCTTACGCAAGCGCAGATGAAGATGAATCTACTGTTCCGAGTCTCTCTTGCAGTCCTCAACACAATTTTGATTTTGTAAAATTTATAATTGGTGGTTGTTCTAAATAGGTACAATGTTATAGCTAATTACGTTTGCAAATAATCGTAAGTTTCAAACGTAGAATCTAAATAAATACGTTTATAAATATTTGGTAAGTACATAAAGTAGTAAACGTTTTTTTAAATGTTTTTTTCATTATAAAATGTAAATAAATAACAAGAGATTTCGTTTTCAACTAATAAAAAGAATATTTTTGAATGTTCTGCTATAATCATTATAACGACAGTAACAGAAATAATAACTGGAACAAAATTTATACTCAATACTCAAAATAATATGTGAGGTTATGTAGCCATTTGTTTAGGGAAATAGAACTTATGTTTGTTTTGTAGTTGAAAATGGAACGTAATAAGCCAAGCTCGGGCACAAGAGGCCCTAAAAGCAAAGTAACTCAGCAACCTCCTGACACATTCATAGCATTAGGAGCCAAACAGGGTACCGTGAGGGATGCTGATGCAAAACGTAGCGGTTCTCTTACAAAGTCTTCATCAGCACATTTGCAGCCTAGTACCAGCAAAAGTAAGAAACAATGTATGTAACCATAAGGAATTTAATGGTAATTCGTTTTTAGGTGCACCTGAGCGAAAAAGAGAAGCAACTTCGACTAGTTTACAAGGTGTGCCTGCATCTAAAAAGATTAAAACTGCTATTCCTGGTCGGGCACCTGGTATTGGTGGTTCCAGTACTCCCTCACACATACCTGGTGATCGTTCAGGTCCTCCCACTTCTGGGGCAGAACCATGGGAGGCGTTAATTGTAGAATGCGAACCTGCTGAACTTTTTGATAGCATCATGACAAATGTAAATTCGGGAAATATGGATAAAGCTGTAAGTTATGCATGATTTATTTGATGTATTTTTAATAAAATGATCTTATTACAGGTGTCGTATGTATTAGGGGCAATCAAAGCTTTTAGGGGACAGCGCTTTAAACCTTGCAAAGTTCTATATAACAGTATACTATTAAGTTGTCAATGTAAACCATCTTTGTTTACAAATGAGCATATCGTAGCAGCTATTGTTAGCTCATTGAGGAGAGAAATAGCAGCTGGATTTAAATCTCCAACCAAGGGCAATATGTACACCCAGATTTTATTTATTAATCTAATGGTGCATGCCTTTGGGGATGTTCCTCAATGGCCTGATGTGTTTGTTAAGGTATGTTAAATTATTAGTTGTCGGTATTTAACCTTTTTCGGTAGATTAGGGAATTTGGCACTGCAACTTAGCACAAGACGGTGGAGTAACTACAGAAATATGGTCTTATAATTAATGATAAAAAATATAAAGAATTGGTGCGGCGAGAATTACTGCTCCAGGAGTTTGAAGGTGGTATGGGCAAAGTTAAAATAGCTGTGTGTTCAAATTGGTTTTTGTTATGGATATAAAAGAAACTTATCGGTACCATTGAGTAAGAAATAATAAGAGGCGCAGGCTACATTGTAAAATGCGTTCTCTATTGCTCTCTCACTCGGCGAAATTCCCCGCACCCCACCACCCACAAACTAGATGCTGTACTGAAGGGACACCGACTAAAGTACGTCAAAACATTGTATTAACATAGTTATGAGATATGTAACCTTACACCCTCCGGGCATGGGACCGTTTGGTTTCCTTAAAAGTTTATTACGGGCTGGTCGCTTCAACCCTCAGTGGGGTAGGTAGACATGGAACACGTGTTTCATCTATTGCTGCAATAAGATCAACAAACGCAAACGTAAAGCATTTTGTTTATTTTTTAAATTCCATGGCAACGATTAGTAACAAGAAGTACTACTAAAATAATGAATAAAAGTTTTTCAGATTTGAACATGTATTTTAAACACAACAAGCTATTGGAAATAATCTCAAGAACTTATGTATTTTAATATTTTAAAAAACTACAACACAGTGGCAAAAAAACAAATCGGCACAATATTATTTAACTATTGGAGAATTTATGTATTGATTTTTTATTTCTTAGATAAAATACGCACTTTTCTATGTGGTTTTGGAGTTTTCCTAGATTTATCTTTCCGGGCATTAATGTAATTTTCAGATTCCCACTTTAATTGACGAAAAATTTTCATTTTTATAAATAAATTGAAGGTGTTCTTCATGAGTTGAACATGATAGATCTCTATTCAACGCGAACCAGTCGGGATATTTACTTTGTAAAGATCTCTTTAAACTATTTTTTAAAGTGGCGACATTATTTCCACATTTATATATATTGAATAATGCATTGAATTGCACTAGCAAATATGTCACAATGGTAACAAATTCTTCTGAAGGTCTTTCTAAAAATGTTATGTTGCTTGCACATGAATAATCTTTCGTCAGGAGATAAAGTTCGTTTTCATTTATTAAATCATCTTCACCCTTTGTTAATATGTCGGAGCAAATTTACAGTGAAATTTTTTTTCAATACTGTAAGCCAAATAACCAGCCACATAAACATTAGTGCATTTCTCCAAAGTATTATCTTCAATTTTTGCAAGATGTTCAGTTTCCACAGTTCCGTTTACTTCATAGTCACGAAGTTCATTTTCTGTAAATTCATCTTCAGGTTCTTCACTATATTCGAGATTACTTTCTGTGGGGGTAATTGGCTGAGCGTCGATATCAAGACTTTCACTTTCTTCGACTTCACAGTTTCCTGTATCCACCGCCATTTGACGTCGAATATTAAGTAACTAAATATGGTACGTGTCGTTCGTTAGAAGGGATATGTAAAAGGTTTCCTTTTCCGATTTCTTATCTATACCTACCCTCCTCTTAGTAAATGGCGTTGTAGAATTAATTATTTATGTTTATGATTTTGTGAATATTATTTGAGTAATCACAATCTACCAAACTCGGTTATAATTGGAAATACCCACTGCTGGAAGTAAAGAAATTTAAGAGCCAATTTAGTGAAAATGTCGAAGATACAACGAATTTTATTCTCAGAAATTGTTAACCCGATCTTTAAAAATTTATTACAAAATAAGGAAAACCAAATTAAATAATTCTAATATATTAAATTCTGTCCCCCATACTGATGTTAATGTGTACGTCAATTATTTTTTAATTAAATTTTTGTTAATAATTCAAACACTGAATATTTTGCCACCAACACTAACGTTTTCATCTATGAAATGTGGATAAATAAACGGATTTTTAGTAACGTAATTTCTCTGTTGGTCCTACACCCTTAACAGTTTGTGCAAATATTTAGGCAAACGGAGTATGATATAATTATATAAAAATAAAATTCAATCTGTTACTAATGTTTATTGTTTTATAAAGCATGAGCACCTCAATTCTTAAAAAACCACGCAGTATGTCGCAGAATGTTTACTTTCTTATTTTAAAGTGTCTTCCTGTCGGCTACAATAAACCGTTCGATGAATTCTAAAAGTTAATTGCTGTTAATCCCTAATTGAACTTCAACAAACCGCACCTTTGAAGAACCTCCAAAGAAAACAGCCAAGACTTAAATCCGGTGATCGAGTGGTCATGTATTATGTCTTCCATATCGAATTAGTTTCATTAATTATTCCTATCACGGCGTTTTCTTGTTTTGACCTTCCAGTGCGCCGGAGCTCCAATTATTGGATAGCACATAATCCTTCACAATGGTGAAGACCTACACATCTTGTAATAAACCAGATAAATTGTTAAATAAGTAATTCAAATACTTTTCTCTAGGTAAACCTCGTGTAGCCCGATTAAAAAAAAAACAATTACTCCAGCCTTAACATTAAAACTGAAATCGGGATTTTGCAAGTGTTAAGTATCCATTAAATCTTAACCTCATCAAATAATTCTTAAAATAAGTTATAATTAACTTCGCGTTGATCGAGTAACCTTTGGAAAAATTATAGTGACGTTACTTCGATAATTGTTTGAGAAAGTAAAATCCATAATTGAGTACGTGATTTAACACGTTCGCTTAGCAACAATGCAATATTGAAAGATATAAAAAAAAAACATTAACGTTAGGAATTTACCATAAATAATACGTTTGGTGGAAGTAATAAAGCGTATGACGACATCCCAAACTTAGGATATTAAGATTAGTATCTGAGTCATAAAACAATGTGGAATTGACCATTTTCACGGTTTTGTTCTGAAAGATAACAAAATGAAATTAAAATTTTTGACTAAGATCAACTTTGAACTTAGTAAACACAAACAAATCTGTATAAGATTTTTTTCTTGTTGTTTTAAGGATAATAACGTACGATGCCTTTTCACCATTTTAAGCATTTCCTTTTTAATATAGTATAATAATATACTCAATGTATTTTAATAAATTTCATTTATTCATTCAACTACATAGTAAAATTTTTGAATTTCCTGCTTGGCGTAGGTATTAATTTACTGAACAATTCCAGTTTGAGATTATAATGGAAATATGTTTTGGACCTGTAGGAATGCAAAAACGAAGGACATCCAGAAAATGTAGTAACATGAGATGAAGACGATGTTTCCTTCTCAGAGCATCTATTAATTTTCGAAGAAATTAAGTTTATTGGCCTATAACATGCTTGAATCTGTAGGAAAATTACGCATCAATGCAGGCCGATTTTTACATTTAGAGTACTGTATAAAAATCATAGATAGTGTTTATTTGGAAATCGGATGGTGGTATCTGTTTTGGTTATACTACAAGTGTGAAGTGATACGTACTCTTTGTAAGCATATAGATATCGATTAAGTCTGTCGTAACATGTTTCCATGCTCTATCAGTATAAACCCAAAAAATAATGAAGATATCTGTGTGTTTCTATGTGTCACACCAACCCGAATAGAAATTATTGCTGGAAATATGACAAAGTGTTTTACTCATTCTTTTACATAATCGAAGTCTCTTTGCATATTTCACATAAAATAATGATAAACTGTTTAAAATTAAAAAGAAAATTCATATTGATTCAATTGTGGACAGCAAAATAATTTTCTTGTTACTGTTTTACAAGCAAACCCTGCTTTGAGCTCCATTGGCCTCGGAGCCGGACATTCGGGCGCGGCTGTCAGGGCGCAGCTGTTTGGGCGCCGCCGTTAGGGCGCGTGGACATTAAGGCGCGGACCGTTAGGGCGCAGACCGTTAGGGCGCGTGGACATTAGGGCGCGGTCCGTTAGGGCGCGGTACACTAGGGTGCGGATCGGTAGGGCGCGGGACACTAGGGCGCGACAACTGTGTTATATTTATCAGACTAAAAAATTTCTCGACCGGCCCTTGGATTTTTTTTAATATGCCACTGGACGTACCAGTATCTTCAAAAATGTATGACGTTACAAAATTCAATTTGAGGATTAGTAAAATCACTCAATAGAATCGACCTTCCTTTTATTTCCTTTTGGGTTTCCTGTGGTTTTAAAAATGAAATATTTGCGTAGAGATTTATATGCAATGCAGAAAATTATGTATGCTTTTTTAAACTTTTCCAGGTTATCTTAATAATGGTTAATAGGTTATTCAACGTTATATTGTAGATTTATTAAACTTTTCTTCCCCCGCGGTGCTATCCGATCTGAAAACAAGTTTTAACAAATGTAATTGTCAGAATCACTAACTCCCTAATTATAATTATTGAACAGCTAAATACGTATTAGCGTAGACTAATTTCAAGTGTATGGTATTAGTCATCAAAACTGTATTTAATTAATAAAATGCGGATAGAAGCATTAGTCAAATCATAAGAAAAGGGCAGCCTTTCTTTTCTGCACTTCGTGTTTTTAAAATAATTTTATTATTAGGTTATCACTTGCTTTTCCTATTATTTATAGATTTTATATGATAAGTAATGCAGAAAATCATATGTACTGTCTTTGATGAGTTAATAGTTACGTATTTCAAGTTACCTATATTAATCAATCAAAATTTTCTTCTCCTGCAGAGCTGTTCAGCCTGAAAACAATTTTAGTTAGGTACCTACCTGATTTTAAGCTGGAACTTCCTGTGTTTTCAGACAGTAGGTACGCCGGCATGCTAAACACAATTACTTTAATCCTTCTTCCTAGAATTTTCACAGCCGTTAAATTAATATTATTATCTTAAAATTTAAAATTATAATACAGTTGAGTAACAAAGTTATATCATCTAGTCTCGCGTCCTAGTGTCCCGCGCCCTAATGGCTCGCGCCTTAATGTCCTCGCGCCGTAGTGTCTCTGCGCCCCAACGGCCCGTACCCTAGTGTCTTCGCGCCCTTGTCTCTAGCGCCCTAACGGTGGTGCCCTAACGGCCGCGCCCTCACGGCCGCGCCCGAATGTCCTAGAACGCCGCTGGGCTACAGCCTAGGGGCGCCATTAACCCAAGAGTGCTTAAGAACCGACTATGTCGAAATGTTTTAATTATTTTTTCAATTTTGTACACAAACATCTCTATTTAATGTGAAATGTCGTCAAAATTAAACAAAAATATTTAATTAAATAATAATTGGGTTGCAAATCGAATACACATTCCCCAGTACAACAACAGCAATTTTTGCAAGATGTTCAGTTTCCACAGTTCCGTTTACTTCATAGTCACGAAGTTCATTTTCTGTAAATTCATCTTCAGGTTCTTCACTACATTCGAGATTACTTTCTGTGGGGGTAATTAGCGGAGCGTCGATATCAAGACTTTCACTTTCTTCGACTTCACAGTTTCCTGTATCCACCGCCATTTGAAATCGAATATTTATATTATGCTGAATAGCTATACGACATTGACGCACTGTTGGTGTTGGATTATAGCCGCCTCTATTTCTTACAACAGAGAAGAAATTTTTCAAAGGATCTTGGTTTAAAAATCCTGTTAGAAGATATTTGACCCCCAGATCTTTCAGATGACTCCACAGCAAAAGGATAGATCGTAATGTCCACTCAAATCCGCTCAAACAGTATATGTTATTCCGTTTCTTATTATTTTCAAACACTTCTACATTTTTAAAATAGTTAGTCCATTTTGTAGTACCTTAACGGATGTAGTGTTGTAAACGGACAATGGACGCCTGTTAGGATTGGGATCGTGTAAAACTCGGCTGTTTAGTGAATCAAAAATATTATTAATATTTTCAATGAAATCTGCTGTATCGTAAGCTGTTGAACTGTTACACTGTTTGGTTGTTGCTGCTGTTTTAGTAGCTGCGGCTACAGTATGCGACAATATTTGAGCTGCATACTTTACCCTCATCTTCTGAAAATTTGTAGGCGTAATGTGAATTGACGTTACTTTTAACATAGCCCTTGTAGTAGTGCTCTTTTGGTCAATTTCAAAAGTTTTTGCAACATCAGTCCAATCCACGGGTCTCTTTTTAACAACAAATTGAAGGTTTCTTTTCATAAAATTATTCCTGATACTTTTCAATAGATGAGGAGCATCGAAACACGTAAATATTGTCTGACCTTCTATATTTACCATGGGTTCTTGTTTACAAGCGCCTAACAAAGCCATGGCACTACGGTTGTTTGAACACTGATCACAAACTAAAACCATTGGTTTCAATGATATGTTTTTTAGTCTTTTAACTACAAGCAAAATAATTTGTTGCAATGAATGACTTTCCACAGGTCCTGCAGAAACAAAATAGCAGAAAGGTATTTTCCAATTATAAAAAAGTCCACGAATAAAAAATACTAAAGCAGTGCTTGCCAACTTTGCATCCCTGCCTAAAGAGCCTAGATCGTGATAGCCTTCAATTATGTCTTTAGACTGATGGAATTCTAATTGATTTTTTAATGTGATCTCATCAAAAAGCACAACAAACATTTTCTTTCTTTCCGTCATAGAATGTACCTACTTTCAATCTCAACTTTTTGGTTAACACAGTATTCAGGCCGGTTCTTAACTGGGTCACTTTTAACCAAGTTTGAATTAGTCTAATCGACGGTAAATTAAATTTCAAATTATAGAGCATAAATTTGTAAGTAGCTGGCGATTTGTAATGCAAAGAAAGAGCCAATTGCCTTCAGATTTTGACCACTTCAAACTTTCTTATGAAATAGTTGCACATTTACAAAAACTTTCACTGACTTGCTTTTGTACATTAATAAATTACTAAGCACGTTACAGAAAAGGAATTTTTCTTTTTAGTTAATCTATAGGTTTGCGACTTTCTTGCTTTTAATTTTCTTTGCAAGTCTTTGACTTTGCACGAAAATACCCGACACTTTCTTTTTAATGTGGCCTTAGTAGGAGCATCCATTTCCAAAATCCGATCACTTATTTTTGATTCACAACTTTCCGTGCTGGTGAAACTCAACGTTTTTGGTAGGCCCTTGTTTATTAATTTTGGGGATTCAAAATCATCCTGATCTGAAAGTGAATCTTCACGTTTTCTTGCATACGTTTTAAGAGGTTGGCCACTAGTAGAAGCAGCAATGTTGAAAATGAATTGCTTTTCTTGCCGGGTATGTTGAAAGTGGGACGACCCTGGTTCATCTGTAGTGCCTGGACTTCCGGGCTCTAATAATAAATAGATTAGTAAAACTAGTATTCTTAATATTATAAGTTGTAAAAAAATAACAAAAACGGACGTTAAAACACTATTCCATTACAGTACAGTCGCGATAATCCGAATTCGCGGTAATCCGAACAGCGGTTGATTTGTGTTCGCTTGTCTGGATAATCCGAAAAATGTCGCGCTAATCTGCGAATCCGTTGATTCCCATTTTGTACACTCTTAATTTTCCTACAAAGTGAGCGTCTTCGGGGATTTACACATATTACAAGTTTTAAATGGCAGAAAGAAAAACCACCGACGCGTAATTACATCTAAAACACAATACAATACAGGTGGTACTTCCCCAAAAAAACAACCCACTAATACATCTAAAGTATGATCAAAAATTATTTCCATCTAGTATGGCTATGAAAGAACAAATTGTGCCTTTGAAATTATCGCGACTGTGCTGTATTAATAATTTAGACAAAATAACCAATACAATAATATTATTTATAAACAAGATTAACTTACCCGTTTCGAGATATTTTTAGGAACTGCACTTTTTGTTAAAATCTTTCGTTTATTGTTTATAAGAATGTCGGTTGATGAAAAGTGTGCTTCACAAATCAGTTTATTGGTTAAACTTGCCACATCCATTTGGGCAATTTGTATATTTCCGCAATTTCTTTTCCATTCTTGCGCTCGCTCGGCGTTTTTCACGGGAAACTTAAAAAACGAAATATCTTTATGGATCGTATTGCTTTTAAAACACGTATTGTAGACACAGGTGTGGTTAGCTGAGATACTCATATCGAAAAGTTATAAGTTATAGGTTCAGTAACGGCTAGGTTTCAAATTAGGGGTTTAACCCTTAGTTAGTCGCTAGATTTTTTGAAACACTAATAATCGCTTCGGTCTCCGAAACCGATAATTCGAAAATTGTGTGATTTTGTTTTTTTTTGGAAATCTTTGTGTTTTTTATTATAGTTACTCATGAACTATTAATAAAGAAAACATTGCAATGGAAAAAAATATTTTATTATTATTTTAGATACATTTGTCTTACAATTATGAAAATGTTATGATAGTAACTTAAAAAAACTTAGAAAATATGCAAGAGTATGAATTTAAAACTTTACAAACTTATTTTCTGTAAACTTAAAATAAGTGATATAATATACGTAAAAGCTACGAACACAACTAAAAGGATTTAGAAAGTTTTATTCTTGAGCTAAATTATTGACACTGCACTCTACACAAATTCCTTTTATGTGCTCCAGGCACATATATTTTTTACAATTAATGCAAGAAAAACGGGTACATCTATTTTTCTTTGTGCCGCAGAAGTAACAACGCCCCTTTTGGCCTTCATTTACTTGGTTGTGTTGTTGCTCTATACCACATATATCTCGAATTCTGGATTTTATAGCTAATGGAAGATTTTGAACCATAAGTCTTTCATGCAAGTATGGTTTTATCAAGCCGTATGACAGCCTCCGCAGAAATTCTCGTCTTCTCACAGTACTAAGAGGGTTATTTGCTGTATATATAACCATTGAATTTATTCCAGCTACATTGAGGACAGAATAAAACACCACCATTGGCCAACGCCTTGTATTTCTGGCGCAGTTATAATTTGCACATAGCTGGTCTACAACATCCACGCCACATTTTGTTTTATTGTACATTGTTATTATCTCAGGTTTGCATAATACACCTGTACTTTCATTAATGCTATCATCGTGGTGCAAAGATGAAACTACTAAAACATTCTTGTTTTTCTTGGGTATATACGAGACGATAGTGCAGTTTTTTTGAAAACCAAATAAACTTGATTTTACTGGACGTTTTACTGGTTTCGAAAATTCTAATGGTAGTTCAGGTTTGTTTTTCCTTAGAGTTCCGACGACAGTAATTTTTTTTTCGAATAATGTATTTACAAGCCCAATACTTGTGAACCAATTGCCTACAGTTAGATTTCGACCAGAACCGTATAAGGATTCACAAAGCCTCTCTACGATTGCATGAGGACTGTTACTAAATTTGTAAGGCCCCTCGGGCTGCTGCCCAACATACACCTCCATGTTACTGGTATAGAACGTTTTAGCATCCGACAGCGCAAAAATTTTAATTCCATATTTGCTGGGTTTAGATGGTATATATTGTCGGAAGCTACACCGACCCCTGAAAGCTTCCAGTTTTTCGTCAATAGTAACGAATTCCGATAAACTGTATCCATCCTTGCAGTTGCATACAAACATTTCAAAAAACTGTCTAATGGGTGCTAGTTTGTCAACCTTTTTGCGCTCCTCGCGGGTGTCTTTATTATCTAGCCTAAAGCATCTAAGTAAAAATCGAAACCGAACCAAAGACAGTGTCAATCGGAAAATTTCTACTCCGGAGCCATCTGTTCTCCATAAATCATCTGCATTTAAATGATTTGCTTTCAACATTCCTGCATAATACAATAGACCTATGAAAGCACGAATCTCCAAAATGGTCAGCTTTGCATCTCTCTCGCGGGCAAATTTTTCTCTTATACCACTGATGTATTTGTTCGTTATTTCTACAGCAATAGTTAGCATTTCTTCATTGATCAAGTATTGCCAAATATCAACCGGCTCTTTCAGAGATTTTGTAACCAACCTGGATGTTGGCAAACGAATAACATAATTTTCCTGTCTGGTTCTAATATTTCGCGGAGGCACTTCCTTCTTCTACTTTGTAATTTTGTCTTTTCCTAGATAATATATATACATACTCAAAGGAGCGTCATCCTCATCTTCAGAAAGAGAAATATCATCACTTTCACCAGATTCTAAAATATCCTGTTCCGATTCACTGACCATCTTCTCTTTCCTCAACAAAATCCTCATCGGCGTCGTCTTCTTCATCATCAAAATCAATTTCATTGTCCGTCTGACATTCATCAAACAGCTTTTGAAGATGAACTTGTTCTGCTTCATAAGAGTGAAACGACATGGCTAAAAATATTTTAAAAATATTATAACCTAATTTTACACAAGATGTATTCAATATTTTACCTTTGATTCTTACTGTACACTTAGAAAATAAAAAATACACTTTGGTTTGCTTCCACCGCACAAGTGAAATAAAAATACAGCAATAATCGCTTCGGTCTAACGCACCGAAATGTAGAATAAAAATACTTCGACTACACTTACACACAAATGCTTCTCAACTGATGTCTGGGTTACTGAATCATAAAGGTAGGGGGGAGCGCCGTATTGCAGATCTGCACATCTCCGAGATTTTTCGTATCTTTGTTTGTCTCGGTGTCACAGACCAATAGCAACTAACGAAGGGTTAATAACTGACCGAAACTCGATTTTTCAAATTCTGTCTTTTTCTCAGAGCTGCTGTTTTCAAAAATTCACAGTTTGATCACCGTCCAACTTATGGATGTCAAACTTTGACAACTTATTTATAAAACATCATAGTTGTAACCATAGCAACCATATTCACTTTTCTTTACTAGAAACTTTCCAGGCTAACTAGATATCAATACCCCCTCGTAGTATTTTAGTGTTTGACGGTTTTGGATACCAAACGTCCAAATTGGCTGCAAAATGGCTTTATACAGGAGAATTTTATTTTCTAAGGATAGCTGGCATCGCCTTCCAATTAGCCAGCTCATTTCTCTAACTTTGACGTCAAGATGTTTTCTTTTAGCTTTTATGTATGACGTCCAGGTGAGTTTCTGGTCAAGGTGTATCCCTAGGTATTTAACTTCTGACTTTACTGGTATGGCTGTTATTAATTGTGATTTGTGGACATATACTTCGCTTGTTAGTAAAGGTGACTTGGATGGATTTTTGTCGTTGTTGACTGTAATTCTCCACTTGTTGTATCAGTTTTGGAGGAGATCAAGGTGATTCTGAAGGTTTTCAGATGCCTCTAATGGCACATCGCTGATAGATAGTACTGCTGTATCGTCAGCAAAAGTAGCCATCTCGGTTTTGGCTGTAATTGGAATGTCTGAAGTGAACACTAAATACAATAGGGGAGCCAGCACACTTCTTTGTGGTACTCCAGCAGAAATTTGTTGATAATATGAAAATGCATTGTTTATGCTGCCTTGGAAATTTCTATCACACAAGTAAGATTTCAGTAAGAGATAAATTTGACTTGGAAAGACTGACTTAATTTTGAATAATAATCCTATATGCCATGCCTATATGCCTATCGAACGCTTGCTTAATATCCAAGAAAGCTGTGATGCAAAATTTCTTGTTTTCGAATGATTCCATGATTTTTGTAACAATCCTGTGACTTTGATGCACTGTCGAATGTCGCTTTTGAAAACCAAATTGATGTGTAGGAATGATCTGATGCAGGTCAACAGTCTCTTCTATTCTCTTTAAGAGCAGTGTTTCAAATATTTTCGGCATTAAAGGAAAAAGGATTATAGGTCTATATGAAGTTGGTTCTGTTGATGGTTTACCAGGCTTGGCTATAATTATAATTACAGCATATTTCCATTGAAGAGGAAAATAGCACAGTCGTAACGTGCTGTTGTAAATGGTAGTGAGCAGTAGTAGCAGTAGTCTACTAATGTTTTTCAGGGCAGTTGATGTAAAATTTGTCCTGTTATAAGGTCTTAGCCGGGAGATTTATTAGCATTGGTGTATTTGATTTCCTGTTGTACTTCAGTAGGAGAGAATGGTTTATTGGTAGGGTCAGTGGCGTGCGGTGACTTTTGAAGTGAGGGATGCATTTGTAATAGGAAATTTTCAAATGGGGATATCCGCGGGGTCTGGGGGGGTACGAAGTACCCTCCCCGCCCCCCCCCCCGATAGAAAGGGGGGATCCGGAAATTTTATGAAAAAAAAGGAAATAGAATGAGTTTCAAACAAATAACGCTGTCGAGTCGTACCAAATTGCCTGAGGTTGAGTAAATAAATAAATACCGCTTGTAATAGTTTATGTAGGTATGAGCAAATATGTCATAAAAACCATTCAAATTTATTAAAAAATGTTCCCCTCAATTACCATTTTCTGCTTGATCCTGGGTGTCTACCCGGTTGTGGATTTACATCCATCGCGCCCGAAAAACTAAACTAAAAACAAAATCAAAACTTTCTCGATTGAATGCCTAACGCTAATTATTTATAATAAATAGATATAATTATAGCGCAAGTACCCGCATCAGGAAAGAAATTACCTACTCAATTACTTATATATCGAAACGTAGCTTTGCACAAGTAGATATTAGCGAAACGAAACCCTTTGCGATGGTGGACTGTGGCAGTCGATCAGAGAACTGCTGGATTCAATTTTCATATTGCATCCAGCCACGATACACATACGCACATACAGTGCTACTTGCTAGATATATTCGCCGCACTGCGCACTAGCCATCGCGTCGGCTATTCTGTTAACTGCAGACAACGTAAGCCTAATACGGCGGATTCATTTATTGAATTGCATCCACTTGCACCGTCATCTTGGGCCAACCGGCGCGGCGCGACGGGGAAACGCTGATAAGTCAGCCGTTCCAGTGAAGGCTTTGGATTCAGCGTACACAAGTGCATCCGCGCCGTTGCCAGCAATGGTACTTTTTATAAAATTTACAGTTGTTTGAAAAGTTGTAGGAATTCGAAAGAAAAAAATTGGAAATTCACTTAAAATATATACATTTAACTGCTAGCTGGAAATTTTAGGGGATGCATTGCTTCCCTTGCATCCATGGACCGCACGCCACTGGGTAGGGTCAGTTGGCAGGATGCATAGATGAAATCTTTGTTGTAAAGACATGTGCAAGGTGCTCGGCGAATATGTTTACTTTGTCAGGGTCAGTCCTGGCCCATGTTCTGTCGTTTTTTCTGATTGGTGGGACTGCAATTCTAGGTCCTTTAAATTTCCTTGCAGCTCTCCATATTGAGCAATCGTTCGATAAATCGTTTATTTAGTATTTAAGTTTCATTTCGCGAATTTCGAAGTGCAGTTTGTAATTGATGAGTAAGCCTGGTGTATGTTGTTTTGTCATTCATATTTCTAGTTCTCTGCCATCTGCTTCTTGCTCTACGCTTTTCAATAACTAGTTCTTTTATAAGTGGGGAGGTATGTTATCAGTTTCCATATGTTGATGGATTCAGTGGGTGTAGCTTCCCGGGCGGCACTTTGAATAAGTCGTGTTAAATATTTTGTTCACTGAAAATCTATGTTGGTAATTTGACACTGTGATTTAGTGTGGATTTTCCAAATCCCAAGAGTGGCTGTTCTTTCTGTTCATTAATACATTCCTGGTAAATGTTGCCTCATCTGTGTAAAATATTCTAATATGTAGGTTTTGATTTTGAATGATCCAGCGGCAAAATTGAATGAATTTTGTGCTGGACCAGCAATTACCGAGAAGCTCAGCATTTGTAAGTCAGCCATGTTAGTCTTTGTCATATTCCTTTGTGGTTAATTCCTTGTGGTATCCTCCGTGGCGTTCATCCCAGGGAAACAACAGATATCACCACTGCTATATACACACATTTCTATTGAATGTAGTGCACTTCGAATTAACTTAATTTGTGTTTATACTCAAGTTTGCCCCCCTTTTGTATTATTTGCCGTTGGGTATTCTTTGTTATTTTACGGCACAGAGGGCTTGAACAGGCTGGATATGAAGTGGATATAAACCATGACGTTCTGATGTTCTCCAAACTTGCATTCATGGTACATCGTGCTGATACACGACGAACAGAGGTGCTGGGATTAATATCAATTTCTCGCAATAAGTTGTCTTCATTGTCTAGTACTTGGTGTATTGGACGCTCGGCGATGGTTTCGAGAAAGTTCCGTGTTCGTGTAGGTGGTTGTGCACTCCGTGGAAAACTCATCGGTCTGGTAGTCGCCGATTTGGAAATCTCAACCCATATTCTCGAGTAGCTGCTACTGAGTTTCCATCACAAAAACCGTATATGTAATGGATATCTGCGTATTCTCGCGTTGTAAAAGTAAACATTATCAACACTGTTAACAAGCGCAAGCAGAGAAATCAACTTTAAGGTGCTTTACTGTCTAACATACAAGTAAATATCATTTCCATAGTAACGTAGACAGTTAAATACCACTTAATATCATTTATTGTTTTGGGTGCTTCAGTATTTAACTAAAACAGGCCATAACTTCTTTAATATTCGATTTAGAGAAAATGACCACTCTTTGGTTTCGACGTTTTTTCACCTCTCCTACACGTAGGTGAAGAGTGACCTCACGGCATGGGACGCCCTGTAGTATTATTTGCACTGTTTTAATTTTTGAAGCGTTAAGTGCATTTAGACAATAAAATTTTTTTACTTCTAGACTGACTTGTATGATTTTATGTTTAGTGTATTGCATGGTTTTAAAGAAGTATTTAAAATTTAATTGTCTTAATATACACTTGATGTATCACAAAAATAATTGTTAAAGAATGTGCATTTATTGTTGTTTCTGTAATTTAGAGCCACCGATAACAGGCATCAGAATCACACTCTAACTGCAGTGGGTTGAGAGACGAAGTGTCCTTAAAGTTTTGCAGTGGTGCCATTGTGAACCACACTGTATTGAAACTTGCATTTTCCTGGCTGTGATGCGTATTATAAGGGACCACATAAATAATTGTTTGTTTTGTTTTCAACTAATTATTTGTTGTTTTATATTAATTTTGTTTTGTGCCATTACTATTTATCATTTTATTAGGTGTACATCGACAATTAAATGTACCTATTTTAAGTAGGATTATTTAAATAAATTGTACTTATATGAATGACAAGCATACAAAGTAATAGTTACCACTAATAAAAAGCATCTATAATTTGATTGAGCTTGCAGTGTATATTTTTCTGTAGTTTTTGTTTAAAGCATAATAGTAAAGGTATTTTTATAATTCTCTTGCCAAATAATTATTTATTAAAGTAGGCAACAACATTGTCCTTGGAGGTTTGTACTAAACATTTGTTTTAGTATTAAAGCAGTTGAAATGTGTAAATATTACATAATGTTCTAAAAATTTGATTTTTTTTTAATAGAATATATTTCTATAATCAAATTGAACGCAGTTTCTTTGAATTCAATGAAATTTGAATTTTTAACAAAGGAGTTTGTATTCAAATATTGTGATTGATGAAAGCTTAACAATTTAAAAATGTTTAGTGTGTATCTTTATCCACAAGACTTAAATTTTGCCTGTAACATAGTCAATTTATTGTAATCTAAAGATTGTGTAAAATGCCTTAAAGAATGTGTGTAAAAGCATCATCCATGGTCGTATTTTGTGATGTTATGTAACCTGTTAAGTTTTTAAAGTATAAATGAACTGTTAGATTAAATCAGAGCAGTAGTTTTCCATAAGAAGTATATTTATGTATGAAAAATGAATAATGCAGAAAACAAGGATATCAGTATTAAATCGAGTACATAACTATCAGTTGTAGTTTTTCTTTCATGGGTTGTGTGTGATGTCATTGTTTTCATGTTTACCAGAGATACGAACTTTTAATTTATGTATTTTTTCTTTTATAAGTTTTACTGATTTTAAGTCGCTCCTGCTTTAAATCTAATGATTCTAATATGTGTGTAAAATTTGTGAAATTACAATTTTTAATTTTTTGATTGGCAACAAGCGAGCAGGAGTAAGAATTTGGTGGGTAACAATAAATTAAAGAAATACTTAATAGTGTGAGAAACTGAGTAGTATGCATAAAACGTAGTTTATGCTAATATTTCAAGTAGTAGTAGTACTTCCTGGATGGTATTCAAACTACAATTGCATAGGACATACTTCAACTGTGAAGCAAGTACTAATGTATATACAGTACGCAGAAGTATATACTCGACTGCGGAAGTATAATTCCATTATTTCTTGGTAAATACCTCATAATTCACCAATTTTACTGGAATTGAAGCATTTTGTATACTAAATCTGCTGTTTGAACATCTTTGTTTAATACATTTATATAAAAGCGTCTTCTTTGTTTAATATAAGACCAGGAAAATTATACAATGAAAGTTGGATATACAGGGAATTTTTCTTTTTAGTATACATAGCCTATGTATACTTTTAATAGAAACGCGTCAAATTCGCCTATTGTGTATGCAACCAACTATACCGACAACTAAAAATCAGAAACAAACGTCACTATAGTTGTCAATTATTTGAGTATGAAGGTTATGTTGATGCAGTGTTTATATTAAATAAGTAAATCAAAATGAGTTGAATAACAACGACGATTATTATTGTAAAACATTAAATATCAATAACACAAAACGGAAATGAAAATAAAAACAACAGTTGCAACAAGTATTCGAAATGGCCACCTTGTACTTCTAAACAATAACCTAACCAGTGTTGAAAAGCACGCACAGCATTCGCAAGAAAGTTGGGATTCAAGTTATTGCATTCGGTACGTAGGCGACCTTTTAATTCATCAATACTTTGTATTG
>JABXWE010021836.1:0-18591 GCA_014611495.1 Limonius californicus | reverse complement strand
TTTAAAGCTTGCAAAATTCTTACACCAACAAGTACAAAAGACACAATAAGAGACAGTAAACTTTAAAACACATATAATGAAATGGTTAGAATATGACAGTACAGTAAAATGACACAAGTTATAACGCAAAAGTTTGAATTACATGATTTTAATTCTTGAACGTTCAGAGAAACTCACCGCCGTTGACGCACAATATTTATATTATAATGAATCTGTGTGGCCAATGGCGTAGTTTACAGGAAAAATACAATATTAATATCTTTTAAACAATAAATAAATGGCGATTGAAGATCGCTTTTAGGTTGCATAAAAAAAAGGTTCAATATGGCGAAATGCTGCAAGCAAAAAGAAAAGGTTTCTTTGTCACAACACAAAACTGGGAGTTTTTACATTGAATTCCGGTGGATGGCTTAAAGCGAGGCAGACACAATATGGCGGCGATTTCCAAAAAAAAGGGGAAGGAAGACAACGTTCTTCGGAGCAGCGTGGGAACGAGGTGTAGCTGGTACGTCCCTGTAGAGGGCCAAGTTGCTTCCAACTAGGTCAGTTAACGTGGAGACAGAAGCTTGACTTTTTCGGACGACGGGAACGAACCAAATTCCAGCAAAACACTTGCACGATTTCCTTTTTTTTCTTTCCACTTCACAAAGATCCGAACTGAATTCGACAGGAGCAATTAACTTAAATTGTCCAACACCAAACCGAACCTTCTGTTTTTATTTTTTTTATCCGACTTTAAGTCGATTTGATTATGCGCTACAGCAAACGGTAATACGATAAACTTAACAGAAGCGCCACAAAGGAAAAGAAACTAACTTCGAAGTTACGTCCGTCTATCTCAAAGGTCTAGCTTCCACTTTCATTACGGCCCCCGTACGGGCGACCGGAGCCATCAGAGATGTAAAATTGACTCACTTAAAAACGCAACGGGACCTGCACTCTCCCAAAAGATATTTCACCATATTATGAAACGTTATGCAAGAGTTGTAGAAGGAATTATCACGTGCGACTCCCGAGGTCAACACTTCCGAGAATTTGGTCGGCAGAAAATTAGCCTACAAAGAGAACGTTCAAGGGATTAACGGAACTGGCCTTCCATAACTCAATTTTCAAGAAAAAACAAAATAGCGAAAATGGTAACCCAAAATAAGACTGCAATTAAAATGACTTTATTAATTCCTAAGAAGCAGCAAACAAATTAAGAAATTAATTCATATAAAGCGGCACATTCCAAAATGAACATAACAAAAGATAAAAACGAGGAAACAAAAAGCCAATAGAAGTATATCTTGATATAATAGAAACCATTTAGGTGAAGAGACTACGATGGTATGGTCACCTTTAAAGCACGAGCGAAGAAAGATCACCAAGGAAAATGGGGAAATGGAAACCTACTCAAAGGCGGAAACGAGTAAGAGCTTGGTCAGAGTGGAAAAGTAGATTATGAAAAGCCAACCAGGAACCCCAGAGAAAAAGATTGGTGAAACAAAAAAGGATTGAAATTGAGATACGGGAAACATCGACAGATGCATCCCATACCAGCTTCATATACTTAGTATTGGTTGTTATGTATTTTAGCGCTTAAATAATTTACATATTAATATAAAAACCAAATCAATCCAATGCTCATCCTTTTTGAAAAAATACGTATTCGCTAGGGTACAGAGGAATGGATTGGGTTGTGCAATAGGAAAAATATATTTAAAGAATTGTTCGACGGTGATTATTCTCATACCAACCGGATAAATATTTTTGTAGGGTTCACTAAATATTTCTAAGTATTGACTATTGTTTAGGTATCTATACAGGGTGTTAATGTGATCACATTTAAGGGTATGTAGAGATCATTATGTAACTTTTTTGCTAATAAACCCTTGGTCGGAAATGCAACTTTTCAGTTATACAGGAGTCTAACTTATTTTGATAATATCATTATTTTACCATTACAGCAAGTATTTTAGTGAAATTTTTTACGGCAAAGTTGAGATACAATTCCTAAACAATCATTTTTACAATTCTTATTCCTTGATTATTTCCGGTAAAATCATGACTGACTGACACATATTAAAAATGCTCCCAAAATAACAAACTAGTATGAAAAAGAAGGTGCAAAAAATCCAGGTTGATAGGTATAGGGGCCTCGGTGGTCTAGTGCGGGAACGCATTGCCACTCGAGGCCACAGTGAAATGCAGTCAATCCGCTGGGCGATCGCGTCTCAGCTGGGGCGACCGCATTTCGCTTAGTTAAGTTTAGGGTGCATGTTGCATGAATGTTTAGTGTGTAAGGGACGCCCGCACCCCCCTGAAGTGATGCGAAAGCGGTTCCGGAAGGGGGACGATAGTATGAACGAATGAGAAAAAAAAGGTTGATAGGTGTGAAGATCTAGGTAGCCACTCACCGTGCTTATTTATTTAAATGTAGTAGTTTAAAAAGTTATGAGATACTTCTAATTTATTCGTGGAAGTATTCAATGTTTCTGTCATAGGCAAAATATTGTAGAATAATAATTACATATTGAACATCTTCTGTTTGAAGTACTTTTAAATAATGATGTAATATCAACGAAATTATTGTTTCATATCTTTCGATCGCCATGTTTAGATGTATAACCGTTTTGCTGATATTACGTAACAGCTTTTTTATTAAAAGTAAGGACTTTAGAAAAAAATAGGTATTCAGCATGAGCCTGTTACGTTTTGAGAATTGTTATAGTAATTACTAATATATTAAACGTGTTCGCCACACGCAAGAGAGGGATTAAATTTTAATTAAAAGCTAATATTGAGAACATTAATTTTCCTTTTATTAATATTTGTGTATTAGTCCTCAAAACGTTGTTCTCGTCATTAGATACCTGTATTGGAATACATAATCTGTTTGTTTTAACGAAGAAATGTTGTAAATGTCAAGGGCGGTTTCCTAAATTCTAAATGTAGTCAGCTGTCCCAATTTACATATGACTAATAGTTGTGTGTTTGAGTAATATGCTGAGGGATATAGAATAGCAGGCATTTTCACCGAAGTAATTTATAATGTATGTACCGTATATAACGGGTGTTCAACAACTAGTACGTTTGGAGTAGGCCATGAGTTAACAAAACAAGAGACACAGTATGTCTTTACTTAAACATGAACCAAAATAAACGTCAAAATAAATTGAGGTTATAAACGAGGAACTTTAATTTACACTTAAAAATTAATTCATGAACAGCAAAGTGAATTACAGCTATAAACTAAAAATTTAGTTTACAATTTAATTGATTAAATGATTAAAATGTCCACCATCAGATTCAATACATTTTAAAACCCTATTTGTGACTCCATTAACTGCATTTATTAGAAACTGAGGCATATTATTTATTTCTTCAAACTTCTCATTAATTCGTAGTCTTAATTCTTCCAAATCATTAATAGGGGTTTGATATATTGAATTTTTGATGAAAGGCCATAAACAGAAATCACAAGGGGTCAGGTCGCAAGATCGTGCAGGCCAGGGAACTTCAGTGTTTCTGCTAATAAGTCTATCATCATAGAATTCCCTAATTAATCGTAAAGTTTCGACTGTACAATGTGGTCTTGCTCCATCCTGCTGGAAATAACCCTCACGTAATTCATCATCATGAAGTTCGTTGAAAAACGGTTCTAAAATTTCCTGTCTATATCTTTCTGCATTAATGTTACCATTAAAAAAAATTGGTCCAATTAAACGTCTTGCACTGATAGCTGCCCAAACACCTATCTTTTCAGCATGCAGAGGTGCTTCAACATACGTATGAGGATTATCCGCAGACCAGGTACGATAATTTTGCGAGTTAACATATCCTTGTCTGTAAAACCAAGCTTCGTCAGTAAAAAACGTTTTCTTAAGCGCTTCTTGATTGTTGTTAAGCACACGTAAAAACCACTGACAAAAACGTAGCCTTTCAGGAAGATCATGTGGCAATAGCTCATGAACTGCAGTTAAACGATAAGGGTACAAGTGGGCATTTTTACGTAATATTGTATGGCAAGTTCCTACAGAGAGGT
Source organism: Limonius californicus (assembly GCA_014611495.1). Taxonomy (NCBI): domain Eukaryota; kingdom Metazoa; phylum Arthropoda; class Insecta; order Coleoptera; family Elateridae; genus Limonius; species Limonius californicus. The sequence goes on along the minus strand of JABXWE010021836.1, from coordinate 14,564 downwards.
TTACTTGCTGCGACAAATGACGAACAGAAGTATGGGGCTCGTTCTGCATAATCTCAGTCACTTCTGCAACGGCTTCATCTGTACGCTTTTTTGGTCGCCCACCCCCTTTCGATACAACACAGCCACTCTCACGGAACCGGGCTACACATCTTTTCAAGGTTTCTGCAAACTGCTGATGCACAAAAACCACATTTGGAAATTCATCACGGAATTCTGCAGTGCAGTTCTCTACTGAATAAGTCCAAACTCCGTCTACTTTTGTTGCATTGCGGAAATAACTTTCAACTATGAAAATTTTTTGTTCTAACGAAAACACCATTTTGTAATGCGCAATTCTACCTACAAGAAATAATTTTTAGTACATAATGCGATTTTGGAACTAATTACTTACAGGAGAGACAAGTAATCAACTGTCAAATAACAATTATTTAGATAACCTCAAAACATCAGGTGTTTGCGGCTCGGCAGCTGGTTATGAAGCGACATACATTTACCGACGCATAACTGATGCACAGCCTACTATAAACGTGGGAGTTTTTGAACACGGTTTAGTATTACCTTATTCATAGAATATGTGTCATGTTCAAATCCTTCCTCGTTCTCGTTCATTAACAGAATTTTCGTCTGACTCCTGAGCACCGGATTCTTATCCGCCGCGTGCTTCTACTGAGTAGCAGGGTAGAAATGGAAGGGGACCTACAGTTTTAACATCCAATCCAAACTACCAAAATTCCAGAGAAAATTTTTGGTAAAATATTTTTAGTATTGTATATTATTGTATTTTCTTAAGTTACTTGTACTTTTAGACTGACAATTCCCCAATTACATATGGTAAAATTATTTAAATTCCGCATCAGAGAGGTGACGGTTATTCAAAAACTCAACTAAACTATTCAAAAATGAATAGGGATATTGTAATATAAAACATATATGTTTGTATTTGGCGGCTAATCGTCGTCTATTATTGGTAATTACAGCAAGCGGTTATATTTGATGTTAATAAACAAAAAATAATGGAATCCAGTTGCAATTGTTTAACCGGACTAGTGCCAAGTCGGGTTTGTGTGTTTGAATAATCTTTCTTGTCTTCTTAAGATCTTTTTTGTTCATTGTATTTTTATTCGAGTGTTACATTTGTGTTCTCAATAATAAACAACAATGCAGAGAACCCATTTAACAATAAAACAACGAAATTTAGCCGTTGCTATACAACAAAGAGGAGATCGCCAGCTCGACATTGCTGATATGTCAGCAACCACGCAGGACGTAACTTCACCTGCCCTTTCTCGCCTTAGAGAAACAGCTACGACTGCAAGAAGGCCTGGAAGTGAATCTATTCGCATCACAACACCTCGTGAGGATCGACTTCGGGTAATTAATGTAAAAATGGACGCGCATTCAACTACTCAACATCTTCAGCAAGTGCTCCAGAATGTAACAGGAAATCAAGTCTCCGACCAAACTGAGCAATCGATTGTTTCAGGTAGGATTTACCTCATACCGCCTCCTGAGATGTCCTGCAAGAACTGTAGCTCAACAAAGACACCTGGTGGAAGCGTCAAGTCGTAGGCTTCAAAAAGCAACACCGTAAGATGATATACTGTTTTCGGACGAGTCCAGATATTGTCTCAGCAATGATAGCCGGCGGCAAAGAGTATATCATAGTGGCGGACATCGTACCTTACCTCAGTGTACCCAACCAGTCGTTGCCTTTGGTGATGGTGGTCTTATGGTATGGGTTGGAATTTCTTTAGGGTGGCGTGCTAAACTCTATATCTTTAATGGTGCACATGGCTAACGTTATGCCCAAGAGACCTTTCAGGACTATGATCTGAACCGTCGCAGTATTTTGTTTTTCTTGACGACAACGCAAAGCCGTATTGTAGTTGTTTTAAAGATGCGTTGAGATGTGGAAAAAAACCATCTGGCTCTTCCTCTGCTGTTTGCAGAACTCAACCCCATCAAGCATGCATGGGACCTTTTACAGAGACAGCTGAATCAGCATAATCGGAGGTCTACTACTGTGCAATAGCTGAGGGATGTATTGCCAGTACTGTGGCATCAAATTCCACAAGAACATATTGATAATTGCATTGAGAGTATGCCAGCAAGATGCAGAGCAGTTATTACTGCCAAAGGAAATGCCACGCGGTATTAGAATTTAATAAATTTAAGTTAAGTGAAAGGAGACAAATAACGATTTTCGTTATAATATAGCTAAATTTCTTCCTTAATCGTACCTTTGTTGTAATTTTCATGTTCATTACTAAAATGACGTTACATTTTGTTGTTTTGGTAGTTTTTTTCTTATAAATGCAATTGGTGTTGCATTTAAGTGTCTTACACTTATTCATTTTTGAGTAGTTTAGATAGGCTACTAGGATTTTGTAAGAGATGATTGTTGTAACTGGATCAACCCACCTTATAAAAATATCGTTACAAATAACAAAGCACGAAAATAAAATAAAAACTGCTGCCAATGTTCACCACCTGCTAGAAACTTAGAAAATTGTGTTTAACTGATTTAAATACTTTTTCAAAAATTTTTTCTATAATAACTGAACGGAAATTTGTTAGGCAATATGGTGTGATCTTCTCCTATAGGAATATGTGGTTGTTGTGAAAAACTAATAAGAAACAGGAGTTTTACGACCTTTTTCCTCTATTTCCATACCAGGGTGAATAGTATTCACAGCAGCTTTCAGAAGTCGCCTACTACACTTCTTTCTGGTAACGCTTTTTGTCTTGCGACCATGACCTATTTCTTTCAAGTATATCTTCGGGAGAGTTTGAAAATTCAGTATAATATTCTATAGAGCATTTTTGTATCTTGATATTCCATCAATATTGACTTCTTTGGGAGACCAACATTCGATTATAATTGCTGTCTGTTCTCACGTGTACACAATTTTCGCGAAACAAACTCCCTTAATGTTTCAAAAAGCTACTGTTTTTGTGTAGCTATAGGCACAGGCATAGGACTGCTAGTGACAAGTCAGGGAAATAGTGCGGGTGGTTGAGCTTAATAACGCCGTGTTTTGTGAGAAATAATTTTACAAATAGTGCAGAATGGACAGGTGCAACCAGAAATGTATAAATGCTCTCGGTGGCGAAACACTACAACAACCCGAAATTATATTGCACAACTTCGATTGAAATGCTTACGAAATATAACAAAATATCGTGAAGAGGGTAGGCCAATAATTTACTTATATGTATGGAACCTGTACATAATAATCATCCCACACTTAGGAGAAATCTTGGAGTGACGGTTTCAATAAACGATTTTATCAACCGGTATTAGAAGGACAGGGTATGATTACAGTGCATGCTGGTAACGAAAATGGTTCTGTGGACAATGCATTGCTGAAATTTAAATCTGGCAGAGAGACTGACCATGAGATAAACTTCAATAATTACAGAAAAAACCATACAAGAAAAGTTACTTCCTAATTTGGCACAAAATAATGTTATTCTAATCGACAATGCACCGTATCACAATGTTCAAATATTAATAGCGCCACCGTCTGATTCTATTAAGGAAGAATTGGACGAATGGTTGGAAGAACAACATATACCATTCGCAAATCGGTTCAGGATCGCAGGATTAATTTGTATGCACTAAATTAGACAAACCATATTATAAAAAATTTGCTATTGATGAAATAATAAAAGCGGAAAGTAATTCTGTCCTAAGATTACTTCCATATCGTCCAAATTTAAATGCCATTGAAATGGTTTGAGGTTCTTTAACACAATACGTAGCACGAAAAAACGTTAATTTTTATTTTACAAATGTAAAGTTTGTAATGAGTTTTTTAAATAAATTTCAGCTGAGAAACAGAAAAAATTCTTTATTGCACAAAAGCCGACATTTGATAAATAAGTAATTTTTGGTTTAATTTTATCTTCTTCTTCCCTATTATTAGGCAATTTGCCTGTTTTTTTTTCTGGGTGATTGCGAGTTTATTCTTGTCGTGTGGACTGCCAACTATCACGTCATCTTTTAAGTGGTCTTTCCGGGAGTCTTCTGCCACGTGGGTGTTGTTCCTGACTATTCTCACCAATCTTTCTTCTGGCATTCGATTTCTATGTTCGTCCCATTGCCTTCTACGGTTTGTTGACCACCGTACTATGTCATCGAGTTTTTGGTTTGATTATATCTTCTTCTTTTGAATTATTAAGCTAATTGCCTGTTTTTGTCTGGGTGATTATACGTTTATTCTTGTGCTGTGGACTGCTAGCTATTGCGCGACTTTTAAGTGATCTTTCCGGGAGTCTTCTGCCATGTAGGGTGTTGTTCTTGACTACCAATCTTTCTTCTGGCATTCGATTTCTATGTTCGTCCCATTGCCTTCTACATTTTCTTGACCACCGTACTATGTCTTCAACTTTATATTTATTTCTTACATCTGTAGTTACCTTGATTTTGTAAAATGTACCCTGTCACCATTCTGAAGGTTTTCATTTCTGCCGTTCTCATTCATCTTTTCGTGGTGGTTGCATCGGATTTCGATTTTGCGCCGTATGTTGATATGGGTCTAATACATGTCTTATACATTCGTGATTTGCAGTTGATACTGATGTTGCCGTTTGTCCATATCATGCTTTTTGGGTAGCCGAGATCTTGTTTATCTGGTGTCGAACTTCTTCCAGATTCCCATGGCTTGAAATCCTGCTGTCTAAGTAGTCAAAGGACATGGTTGTAGTCAATTGCCAATTTGCATCTAAGCTGTTTCTTTACTATAACCATATCATACCAGGCGTTGCACGTCGTTTTCGGAATCCGCGATAAGGCGGCGTCATTCACGTAGCAGATGCTGATGGTTAACAGTGTGATGTTGGTAATCGAGTTGATTAAAATTTCCGTATGCTGGGCACTTGGCATTCCAAACACCCAAGGGCCATCGATTCTTCTACCATGGTTCCTGTTGTTTCGGACTTCTCTGTCTTCAGATTCTGCAGCTTCGTCGCCGATCAACATCCGACCACGATTGTATTTTCGGAGACCGGCAAATCTGGCTTCATCAATTTGGATGGGGCTGTCTATGGTGCCTACCATCTGCCCTTTTCTGTCACAGGTGATGGTGTTCGGCGATTTCCCCATAAGAGCAGCTGCATTACCCATAGGAATTTCTTTAGTGAAGAAGAACACGAGCTCCAGAATATCGCATAGGCTGAGCTTGGAGTTTAGTTTGTTATTCATATTCGTATACTGGAAAAACTCGTTGCCTCTTCGAACTGATCGTGTCACTTGACATCCCTTACGAGGGCAACGAAACACGGGTCTGGATTCTCCACCTCTAACTCGTCTCCTCTTCTCCTGCATGATAATCCCACATCGATGACACGGTTCTGCTTGCTGTGATTCATCCAGAAGTCCATGTTCCCGTAAAAATGTAACTGCGGTGTCCTCGCTTAAAATAACGGTTCCGTAGAAATCTTTCAGCAACATTGCTGTTTCCTGATGCTCTGACTGAACTAATAACCCTTAGATATTTTTCGCCTCCTATATATGCCCCTACACCCCTACATAATGCTTGAATATCCCATAAAATATTGCAAATAAGCCTAATCCAACAAAGTATGTAGATAATGTGTATTATTTGAAATTTGAAAATAAGAGGAAGTAAGTGGATCATAATGACCCTATTTACAATGATGTATAATAAGTTACTTTACCATCACCAAAAAGCAGTAAACAAAATTGTTTAAAATTACTCTTTTGACTACCAATTACGCAATTAGTTTGACTAACAAAATATTAATATATACTACTTATACTGTGTGGTAGACCGCAAGCTACAGTAGGAACGTGATGGTAGACCGCATACTATAGTGGCACCGAAAAGACTCTCTCGACATCACACGACGATGTTGCTACAAATTCATAATTTAGTACAGCGTCCCCCGCAACTTCCCGAAACTTCCGCACACGACTCGGTGCTTTGACTTTTTCACAGATGATATCGGCACGTTAACATTTGAATAAAGGTTGCGAACTAAGTCAGCTATGATAAATAATCATGTTTGCATACAAAATCTGCAGTTCTCGCATTGCTTTGCACATATATGGTGCAGCACCACTAAAAACCACTTGCACTTTTTCATATAAAATTCCAGACGGCCACAATAAGCTTAGAGAGTCGTTGAAAAAAGCAGCAATTGTTGAGTAATTCATTTTGTTCAAGACTTTTAAAGTCAGCAGATTTGATTTATTTTTTTCTTCGTTAACCGGTAATATACTAAACACAAAATTTGCTACGCATCTTTGTTCTTCATCGGTTTTTTCATCCAAAGACACCCAAATACTGTGATCTTCCACTGTTTTTCTTAGTTTGTGTAATGTTACTGCATATAACTAGGAAACATAATTTTTTATTACTGTCGATTAGTCTGGAATATTCTGTTTCGTGTACTTTTCCAAAAAATTGCAAAGAACTTCATACTTTAATTTAGCTAACGGAGTATCAGTGCAAATAAAACTTCGCAGTATTTACAAAATAACAGACGCCTATCTGTTGGGAAATCATCATAGTCCCTTACAGACTGGTTTAAAACAGCACTTGTACATTTTTTTTCTTTCGGCATCTTGAAGATGTTAACACCCTGTTGGAACTAGTAGACAACTGATTGTTGATGAAATGATGAATTGTTAAACATTCAACTTTCACAGATTTTCCTGTTGCCGCAACAGGGCCATTCAACCCCTGGTAATCCTCTTAGCATTTCCAAATATTCTGGTATTACTCAAAATACAGAAATGAATTAGTTTAGAAGATTATTAAAAATTTCTGGAAATTCCCAGACTGCTTGACGAAGTGAATCTGTACTTGATAATAAAAACTGAATAAATACGCAATTTAAACACACAAATGCTGCAAATTATGCATTAATGATCAAAGCAATTAAAATATGCATTTATTACCAAAAATGTCTAAAATATGCATATGCGAATATGCAAATGCATAATTATCCTAACCCTAGTTATCACTTAACAAACGTGGGGGCGTAGGCGATTGTAGGAAAAAACCACTGAAACAAAATCCACAGAAAAAAATTCAGGAAAAAAATCCAAGGAAAAAAATCCATAGGAAAAAAATCCAGGAAAAAAATCCAGGAAAAAAATCCAAACTATAAAATGATGTGATTATAATTTTAAATCGCCAAACCTGAATTTACCAAGGAGTCAGGAGTCAGAATTTGAGAAAGTTTTAATAGCTTTTGAGAAATGTTTATTTATTTAGTTTCTTCCCATTCATCTACTGGAGTCATTACGTGTCATTTGTAAGAGTTTGCATTCTATTATGTACTTCTTCACCCTTAATTGCACATATCATTAACCAGGTATAGACCATTGTTTGCTAATCCTCCAAATCTAGACGTTAATTTGTTTTGCTGACCAATTGCAATTCTTATAAATCTAGGAATAATGTGAAACCCATTAGAAAACAGATATAAATCCTTGTAGAGGGCGTAGATTTCTTAGCTTTCATTCTGGTTTACTACGGTGTTATACGGTTTGAGTTTGTTCAATATTTCAAAATGGATATAATTACTTCAAATAAGGACAACGAAAAAATATGTTTACAAAAGGTATATGCATGTATTACACGTCGAGTGCAAGAGTTTTACATGATGGAGGTGTTCCAAATATTCTTCATTGAGATGCGGAACTATATCAAAAACAACGCTGGATAAAAAAGACCCTGTAGTGGACAAAGTTCACAATCATCCAGCAGATGCGGGGAGTATCAACGTTGTAAAGTGTATGGAGAGGATGAAATCGCTGGCAAAAATCAGTTCAGCCGGTCCTGCTGAAATTTTTGCTAGGGGAGTTGCCACTTTGGATAATACAACGAAACGAAATCCGGATGCACTAACTGATCTTCGAGTAGAAGATATTTATTATTGCTGTCTTTTTTTGCATCTCTTTTCCAACCTGCATCATATGAAAACTTTTTTCATTATTTCATTTAGAAAATAAGTAATTAGGATAATCGTCCCTGTTTGTTTTAAGACAAAAAAGATGTAATTTTATCTATTTTCTAGGTGATTGGTGTACAACCGGCGATCCAAGATATGGTCGGTTCCTTCTCCATTACAATGGTACGGATTCTGAAGAAAGAATAGTAATATTCGCTACTGATGAAAGTCTTCGACTTTTATCTACGGTCTCGGCATGGTACATGGACGGAGATTTTCATTTAACTCCAAGACTCTTCCAACAACTGTATGTAATATGAGTAGCTATTGATACGGTATTTATCACTGCAGTTTACGTTTTGCTACAATGCAAGAGTAAAAATACGTATGAAGATACGTTCCATGTTATTATGGAAGAATGTGCTAGTAGAAACTTATATCCAGATCCATTAACTATAAACATGGATTTCGGACGTGCTATGATGCAAGCTGCAAAAGTTGTATTTGGTGATCAAATCGTTATTCGAGGTTGCTTTTACCACTTAACCCAGAGTACCTACCGCAAAATTCAATCACTGGGTTTGGAAGTAACATACAGGGAAAATGAAGAGTTTAATTTATTTTGTGGCATGCTGGACGGCCTTGCGTTTTTGCCTCTTGAAGATGTACGTCGAGTCATGATTTATCTACGCAGTATTATGCCTGCAACAGCAGCAGCATTAGTAGATCATTTTGATGCTACGTACGTTACAGGAACATTTCATCGGGCGGGAAATCCTAACGTAGGGCCTATGAGGTTAAGGAATATTCCACCTTTGTTTCCTCCAGAAACGTGGGATGTCCACGCTACAACACTTCAAGCGGAAGGCAGAACCAACAACCGGGTAGAGGGGTGGAACAATCGCTTTTCCAATATAGTTAGACACAATCATCCAACACTGTGGGTTTTAATAGAAAAAATGAGACTTGAAAATGATGAAACAAAATTAGCCCAGCAGAATGTAGGTGTCTTATCCCGCAGAAAAAATTACGCAGATACGAAACTCTGCAAAACCAATTGTGCGAGCAATATGTAGCAGGTGCCAAATCTTTAGAAGATTTTGTTAGGGCCATCGGCACACCATTAGGTTTAGATAATTTATTCTATAAGCTTATAAAATATTATACTAAATATATTGACTTTAATCGGAAACTGTTGATTATTTGGACTTTTTCCTACGGATTTTTTTCCTGGATTTTTTTTCCGCCTACTGACTTAGATTACAGGTTCAACTAATTGTTTAATTCAATTTCAGGATGATTTTACCTTACTTTATTACTTAAATAATTACATCGAAAGTCTTACCTTTGCAGTCGCTTCTCTTTGGCTGGTTCAATGACAAAGCTTTGATTGTATTGGTTTATAAATAAAAGAATGTCAAGACAAAAGTTAAAACAACATATATTAAACTCTACATCACAAACATGTATAAAGTATGAACAATTTGTTTTGAGTAAAAATTGAATAGAGTGCAAGGCAAATATAAGTAGTAGTAGTAAAACAAAGTGCCAAATATCACTTTCAATCTACTTCCAATTTATACTCAATTGATCTCCGATGCTCCTTCCTTTTCATTAAGATCAGTTCGAGTCCCTTTTAGGCACCCTTGGATTGCATGAAGTATGTCAGCATATCGATAGGCAGCGGAAACACGATAGTAGAATTCTTCTCCGCGGAAATGGTATTAAGGGTCTGCGCAATTAAATGGCAAATTACATTCGTGAACACATTTAACAAAACATTCATTTGTGTGCTCTACAGAAAAGCTCAAGCGCAGAATAAAAAGCTTGTTATATCGACCTTTGAGCAAAAAAGCGCAAAATAGGCTTCGACAAACTTTCCAACCAAAAACTTTGAACTTTCGAAAATGTGCCTGCTGCTTACATCTATCAAATACACTAAGACATATTTATTTCAAACATGAATTTGGGTACACAATTGTATGCAGAAATTTACAGTATGGGATGTAACAGCACCTTAACATAATTCGCTTTATAGTCAACCATAATAAGAATAATAATTTTTGAAATACATCTACAACAGCTAACACTTACTTCGCGACATTTACTACGAGTAATATGAAAACTACGAATGTAATTAGCAGTTAATACATTACATTTTATAGTTTGCAGTCATTATATTCAAATAAAGCTTAACAACTATTAATTATTATATTAAGTTTGGTGAGAGATATTGTTGAATTGTTTTAGACCCTTATATAATATGTCGTCTCAGTGTTCACAGTGCAATAATTTATGTGAGTATTTTTGCTTAAAAACAATAAGTATAAATGAAGGTGCATCTGTATGATTTACATGTTAATTTTATGAAAATTTCATATAGGTAAGGAAAGTAAAATCCTGACACAAATACGCTAAAAATATGTGAAAATCAAACAAAACGAGCAATATCAGTTTCTTATGATTTGCCATTAACTTTGTTAAAGCTTACGTCATCTACATCACACAGTATATTTATTTTTTAAATTCAATTTATATTAATTTCTCCCTTCTAATACAAACATTACTTAACATTTTACAAAACTTCTGAAACTGTTGTAATCACGTTCAGTCTAACCTAATTTTAAAACAACTCCATAAATATACCAATTATTTTGTATTACACTTTTTGGTATATTATTTATTTCCATAAATAGAAATATAAGTTTATATCAAGGTAGGGGAACAGCGTGGCGAACAAATGCGAGTATTGGTTAAACATCATTCAAAGTTAAAGCAACGATCCAGCTGAATGGATGACCAGAAACCTACGCTGACACGCTGCTATTCTGGTACCTCGGAGAGAATCTAAAACCGCCGGTCCCCTTAGGTTAGTGCGGCTCGGCACTCACTCATTGACAGCCTTTTTGTGCTACTACTGGACATCGGCCTCTTCTCTGCAACGTGTTTCTCCTCAGCGCTAAGGTCGAAACATGGGGGACCTACAGACTACAGGTCGAATCCAAATGACAGAAATTCCCGAGAAGGATTTTAGCATTAAGATCCCGCGGTTGCAAGCCGGATTGGGAAATTGTGTATGGTGGGTTGCAGACAAGATTTTTATAAATCTGCATAGTAATGCTAAGGTTTCGAACCCAAGCCAGAATCGACGTTTTACTCAGAAAGCGAGCGCTCTACCAACTGAGCTATCACCACAGCACTAGCTACCTTGAACAGCGTTAAAGTGTCAGCTGAATGCGCAACGGCCTTCGGGTATTCCCGCATACAATCGCCATACACACTTTACTTATATACTTTACATCAAAATTATTATTTAATATACGAAGTAATTGAATAGATATTATACAATAATAATATAATATAATTTCTATTAAAGGTATGCCAATCCGTGAACAACAAATTCTATGTTCATGTGCAAGTCGTCCGTTCTGTTGATTATAAATAAAGTTTAATAATAGACATAGAAAAACTCCCAATGAACAATAAATGAGACGTATTCTAGTGTTAAATCCTTAAAATCTGCTTCTTGAAATAAGGTATATAACTAATACAGGGGTTCCCAATGTAAATAGGTATAGCAGAGAGACGGCTTTAAGTTGTACATGACTCGCTTATATATATATATATATATAGCGAGAGAGGGAGAGAGAGACAGGGAGAAAGAGAGAGACAGGGAGAAAGAGAGAGAAACCTAAATTTCCGTTTTTTCCAAATTTTTATCATCCAGCTTGAAATGTAAATTGTATTTAGATATTAAACATGAATTAGTACGGCTTAACAAAAAAAAATTATATTAAAATTAAACATAAGGCTAAACACGAAAATAAACGTAGTAACGCCAGCTTTTCCAGTACATATACAGCATAACAAATAAAGCGAATGTCTTCAAAACATATTTCCTAAATTCCGATTCTAGGTGAGACATATGCAGGGTTATTCACATAAAATAATATTTAAGTAACAAATGTGTTTTAAAGTATTATGTTATGTCATTAAAATGTACAACAAAAAGAGAGTAGATACCTATGATTTCTCTCTCTCTCTCTCTCTCTCTCTCTCTCTCTCTCTCCCTTTCTCTCCCTCCCCCTCTCTCCTTCCGGTTGGCCAGCGTCTAAGCACGCCCACAACTATTCTCCTTCTTCGTCTCTCTCTACAATAATCGTCTTCTATGTTTCTATGGCCTATGATTCCTAATATATAACAATTTCAAATATTATAATTTGGATTAACTATGACTTGTAAAATTGGTTGCATAAAAACCTACCTTTAGGCACATCTTATGTAAACAATCCTGAATTTTTTTATTATTTTAGTTTCAATAGCAGTTGTATCGTCAAATATGAATAGCATCAGTATTTGTACAGTTCGTTGCAGATTTAATATTCCATATAATGAAATATTTAAATTAATTCTTCGTCTGTGTATAGACCAATGGTAACAAGCCATTGGCATGAATTTAAAAAAAAAATTATTTCAACCAATATTCGAACTTACCAGACAATGGTTTTATTTATAATACTAGCAACTGCTATTCATACTGGGGTATTCAAACAACACATCTTGAATTTAATAATTTAAAACAAAAATTTAGATACGCATGGGAAACGTTTGCGGAGACTCACTCCCTGTTGACAGTTTAACCCTGTTTCAAGGTAGTCAGTCGCGTGGTACACTAACCCAGGTGGACCGACGGCTTTAGGTGTTAACCGAGGCACCGGGGTAGCAGCGTGTTAGCGTAGGTTTCGGTCATCCATCCAATTGGTGACCACGCGGATCGTTGCTTAACCTTAAATACTGTTTGACCAGTAACTCGTAGTTTCCCGCCACACTGCTCCGATATGCTTATTGGTTTTGGAGTTTTGCTTAATATTATTTATTATTTTTCCTGAAACATTTTCAGTTTCCTTGTCAATAAAAGTTAACGTTTGGTTCAGTTCTAACCTCACTTTTTAAAATAAACTTTTCTATTCATTACGTACTGAAATAGAAAGTTTACCGTACATTTTTCTATTTTAATTGTAATTAGATGGCGTAAACATTCTGTAAATTTTAAACTGATTACGTATTATTTGTGCAAGGATTTTATTTTAAATTTGTTATCCTGAAAAGTAAAATCCCTAATCAAAAGCATCATCTTCCAAACTTTATTACCGTTTTCACGTACCGTTAAATTACGTTCCTTCGCTGTTTAAAATGTATCGTTTCTGGTAAAACGTCTACATTATTAACGTTTCGAGTTAACGCAATTTCTGTAGACGGATTTAAACCAATCTTTAATGATGGTCTAATAAGGATCGGAAATATAGTTTGGAAAATGGTTTATTTAAACAAAAGAAACTTGTGAATGAGTGACATTCCATAACATCAAATTGTCTTTTGGTGTAATTTAGGCTCTAAATTGCTTAGCCCATGCGTTTGATTCCAATAACACAGTATATTTGACGGTTTTTGTTATATGCACAGCCTATTATAGTTAATAAACAGTAAAATACATTTTTTTATAATTACTTGCATTTTCTTATCAATTTTTTAAACATTATTACTACATGCACAAAGCTTACCTTGTTTAAATATTACATACAAAATGTCGATATTCATATAAGTGAGATCTGATGATAAAAATTGTTATCGTACATCTACATGGAAATGTTAAACACAGAAGCAGATATTGACACACACGTTACGGGAAAGTTTTTAGGATGGTGCTGACCTTGCTAAATTTATAAATATCAAATTTAACCCACAACCACGTTTCTGACTTTCGTATCTCAGATCTCGGGGTTGCAACCAGTAATCGAATCGGGATATGGGGCAAGCTGTCCGCTTCCTTTAGGTCAGAATCGTTGGCATTTCCAATAAATCGAAGAAAGTCAGTGGGTTTGTTCGACTGGATAAAATCACTTTAAAGTTCTTCGCGGTTTCGAACAATTTGAAATTATAATATCAGACCGAAATAGCAACTGCAATGCTTAATTATAAAAAACAGCATCAGTTTGACAACATACTTCCATTGGAAGAAAATTAATCACAAATACTGCCAATTTGAAAAATTGTTACTCAATTTAATGAACCGGTCATGTACACTCCGTACTTACCTATATACCTCAACAAAGTCTAGAAAGAACTAACCTTTAAATTGATTTCATAACCTACAACTTTACAAAGCTGTCATTAACAGAAGCGTAGCTGCTTTAAATTAGTTTCCTTGCGTATCAACATTTTTATTTTTCATACAGCTTTAGCAACAAAATTAAAGTTTAGTAATTGACCTACAGGGCTAAACGCTTCTTCCAAGTTAGTTTACTTAGATGTAAAATTAGTGAAATAATATTGCCTAATTTTTGTATTTTAGTTCAGAACTGGAAATCATAAAGACTTGCATATTAATATAAAACTAATTTCGTCCAATGCCTTCAATGTGAACACCTCCAATATTTTCATAAAATTTCCAAATCAGTATTTCATATTTCTATTGCCAACCAGCAAGAAATTCCAAAATCATCTACATTTTCTCTTATTTTAACATCTGATCATAAAGCTTTGGTTATGGCGAGCACTGCTATTTCCAATTCAATTTGCTTAATTTGTTTAATTGCAGCAAGCCTTCTAAATTAATTTTCTTAATTATTTAATTTAGT
>JABXWE010021835.1:0-16609 GCA_014611495.1 Limonius californicus | reverse complement strand
TGAAACTCTTGTGATAAGGAGTTGCCTATTTTAACTCTGCTTACGTTGTTTTTGTATATTTGTTTGATGGCATTAATATATATTTCACTGATACCACTGTCGTGTAGTGTTTCCCATAATTTATTGATGGGGACGCTGTCATATGCTTTTTTAACATCTATGAAGACCAAATGTAATTGTCTGTTATGTGCAATTGATTTTTCTGCCAATTGAGCTAAACAAAATACATTATCAATGCAGGATCTGCCTGCTCTGAAGCTGCTCTGTTCTTCTTCTTCTACGTCGGTTTCTATTCTCGATTTAATGATTCGTCCGTACAACCGTCCTATAGACATGTCACACTAATCCCTCTGTAATTGGTACATTCTGATTTATTTCCGTTCGTATGTATTGAACTTATGTAAGCTGTTCTCCATTCCCTAGGAATTTCGTCACCTTGCAGACATTTATTAAAGATCTTCTTTATTACTTCTAATACAATACTTGGGGAATACTTGACAAATTCAATAGGACAGCCTCCAGGATCAGGAGATCTTCTATTCTTCATACCTTGCAGAGCTGCTTGAATTTCTTTTATGGTTATTTCTTGGTATTCCTCATTATTAATATCTGCAGTGCTATATTGTACATTTTTATATTCGTGTCTGTTCTCTGACAACAATTGTTCATAGTAAAGTATCCATTTATTTCAACTAATCAGTTGCGTTTTATTATTTTCATTGGTCCTCAGCGTCTTAATTACTCTCCAGGCTACATTTGAGCGCGTGCTTCCCATGAATCGGTCGGTTTCAGCACATTTGTCTTGCCACATTAAATTCTTTTGTCTCGAAACTTCTCGTTTAACTTCTCTATTACTTTTTGGGTATTGTTTTCTATCTTCTGGGTCTTTCGTTACCATCCATTTTTCATACAACTTTTTCTTCTCCTCTACTAGATCTTTTACATGTGTATTCTACCAACTATCTGATTTTTTATTGTTTGACTGTGTTCTTTCTCCTAAAGATTCTTTAGCTGCTTTTATCATTTGTTGTTTTAAATCATTGTACAGAAATTCGGCACCACCATCTAAATTTTTATTTACGTATGCCGCTAATCTTAAACTATATAAGAACTGAATTGATTCATCGCAGAGTTTGTCTGTATTAAATTTTGGCGACAGTGTTTTCTCCTGTACTTCAGCTTTTTTATGCATATGCATATGTAGGGTATTATACTCTAAAAGGTCTGTACAATACACTACCACATATTCGTGAGACCAAAATAGGACGATTTACCCAACTCAACTAAATACAAATATGAACGTTTATGTAGATACAACCTTCTAAGTGAAACTTGTCCGATCACTTTTCCGCACATAACTATGGTAATACAGTCGATCTGCCAAATAGTGATGTTGGAATGTACCCAAAAAAATGACTGTATGGAAACTTCACTATATAGAATCCATGTTTAGATACGAACTTAATCTCATATATTTCATATTCGGCGACATTTTAAGCGATACTTTGATTATAGAACTGAATAGCACATAACCTAATTCGTTTTTGGCGTGAATGAAGTTCCTCGTTCTGTTTTAATAATTTTTCACGGGATTTTGCCGGTTACCGACGCAATGTTGCAGTAATAACCAAATTTTGCGGCAATACCTTTTTGTTTGACACCCTTAGCGACGTCTTTAACTTGTTTCCAATACTCAAACATATTCGTTTCGTTATTTTTAAAGAAATGCTTGATTCAACATCAACACCAAGATGGAAACTAACAAATACATGTACAATGATAGATGAGCTGCTCATTAAAAGATGTGTAAACCAAAGATAATTGCATCATTAAAATGTTTTCCATTAGTTGCACAAAGGCAATAACAATTTCTATGAAATTTGTGAACATTTAAAATCCGCCTACAAATTTATCTTTCTACTTGACTAAGAACATAGAAGTTTCTTGGAAAAGCACAAATTATAGATAGGATTTCATCATCTTCTCAACATTTTATACGTATGCCTGTCTAATAAAGTAAAAGTTTGAAAGAAAAACATCACAATATGGAGGCTTTACATCATAATTGAGAAGTATTTATACACGTAATTGTGTCTGAAGGTCAAGATCCTAACAAGAACATCAATATACAGAAAAATCATTAAATGGGGGTTCATTATATGGGAGTTCGACTATAATTGGACCAACGCTTTGAAATGTTGTATGTATACGTTACTCATCAAAGTTGCAGGTTAGAGCTTAGTTTCGTTTTAATAAGTGCACCAGGGGCGTCTCAAGTGAGAGGATTGGGAACTGTTTTCTACAATATCTTTTACATTGTATTGTTTTTCTTATTTTTGACAAAACAATCTTATTCGGTATGCAAAAATATCTAACAAGGCTACTCTTATTAGAAGTCGATAAACCCAACCTTTTTCAAGATCATTCAGTTTTTATGTAAAAACGATATGACATGAAAATTTGGAGGGGCGGGGATGGCTCAGTGGTGGAGAGCCCAGCTTTGGATGTAATACTCCAAACGCTTCCCGGTTCGAATCTCTCCAGCGTCAGAAATTTTTCTAATTCCCTGGGTTGTCGGTACTGGGTCCCGGTCTCCATTTGCTATTGGGGATCCAAATTAATGGCACTCCTCGAATTACGGTCGCATTAGGCCGTGTTCCCACCAAAAGCAACCGGCGACCGCAACGCAATTGCAACGCAACAGCAACGCGACTCGGCGCTGATGTTAAAATACACGTGTTTCCACCTACTAAAAGGCAACTCAACTGCAACGCAACCAGTTGCTAATTGGTTGCCGGCAGCGCTGCATACCGCGTCGCCGTCGCCAGTTGCGGTCTACAGTTGCCAAGAACTGCTGGTTCATGGCGGACCAGACAGCAAAATCTTGAATTTTGTGGCCCTTGTTAAAACACACACATGTTTATATGATTTGACAAAGCCGTCTTATACACATCAAAGAAAAAGCCTAGGGAGAAATTATATAATAAATATATTTTCATGTGACGAGGACGACATTTTGTTCAGGACTACCGAAACAAGAAACTTCAAAACAGTTGATTTCAGTAAGTACACAAGAACAACTCAACTGAAGTTGCGGTCGCATTGCAATTGCGTTGCGGTCGCCGGTTGCTTTTGGTGGGAACACGGCCTTAGAGGAGTAACAAGACCATAAACAAAAACATTCACACACAACAGGCAAGCCAAGCACGGTTTCGCACCAACAGGGTAACCTGCAGGGTCGGGCCCTGTTGTGCAATGCACAAACTAGCTTAGCTTTGCCTCACACCGCCTCAACACTGCGCAAGCGGTACAAACGGGGATCATGATAATGATGATGAAAATTTTGAAACTTCGTACTATGAAGATTAAAGTTTCCAAAATTTCCGATTTTACATAAAAATTGAATTATCTCGAAAACGGTTGAGTTAACCCTTGTTAAATGTTTTTGCATACCGAATAAGATTATTTTATCAAAAATAAGAAAAACAAAATAATGTAAAAGATATTGCAGAAAACAGTGACTGATCTTCCTACTTGAGACGCCCCTGGTGCCCCTATTAAAACGACACTGGGCTGTAACCTGCAACCTTGATGAATAACGTATACACACAAAATTTCAAAACATTGAGTGAACTATTACCACAATTATCTGCAAAAAAGGGATCGGACAAGTCTCACTTTAGGAGGCTGTAACTCCGTAACCGTACCCTTTTGTATTTAGGTAGGTAAGTTTGGTTAAATCGTCCTATTTTGGTCTCAGGAATATGTGGTAGCGTTTTGAACATACTTTCTAGAGATACCTTGTATATTTAGGTTCCATTCAAATATACAAAAATGTTGATGACCATATTTGAAATATGGGGTACAAGTTAGCTTGATTTCAGCAGATATCAGGAGGGCGTTAAAAACAATCAGAATATAAAATTTTATACCTATTTTAATAAGATAAACCCAAAAGTGTTATCTCTGGAGCACCTGGTGAATAATCAAAATCAGTGTACTATCTCAATTGTCCATCTCTTTGCTAATAACCCTATTGCAGAAGGATATTTTCAATTTGTATGAGGCAGGGTCATTTTGCAACTCTACTGTATGACCATCCATACAGCAAAATCAACAATTTTGCTCGGTGAATACAAAATTTTTGCAAGCTTTGTTACCCACTAGCACTTTCATTTAAAACACTATAGCCAACAAATCCTTTTTCTCAGCCATCAAAAAAATTCCCTAAAGATTCTTCGTTCGGCCACCATTACAATACTAGGCACACGATGAGTTATGTCTATAATACTGAATAATAGTAATAACTAAGCAATTTATTATTTCACAATAACATAGTTTTGTATGTACATTTATTAGACCGAAGAAAGAAAATTGGACGAAAAGGAGAAGGCCCAGCTGGAGAAACGTTATGCCCTCCCAGATCAGCAGCACATTGTAGTCCATCCTTCCCGAACTGCTAAATCAGGAAAGTTTGACTGCACCGCCATGTCTCTATCCTTGCTGTTGGATTATCGCCCGGAAGACACTAAAGAACACTCCTTCGAAGTGTCACTTTTTGCAGAACTTTTCAATGAAATGTTGATGAGAGATTTTGGTTTTAATATATACAGAGCTCTTTTTGATCTTCCTGAAAAGATCAAAGAGAAGGAAGACAAGAAAAGAAAGGATGATGACAAGAAAATTGATGATGACAAGAAAAAGGACGATGACAGGAAGAAGGATGATGATAAAAAAAGAGATGACAAAGATAAAAGAGACGATAAGGATAAAAAGGAAGATAGGGAGAAAAGAAATGAAGATCGTAAAGATGATAGGAAAAAAGATGACGATAAAAGAAAAGACAAAAAAGAAGATAAAAAATCCGACAACGTTGATGATACTGAAGATGAAGATGAGTATGATGATGAAGATAGCAAAGATAAAAAAAAGTCTGACAAGGATAAAAAGAAAAAGGAGCGCCCTAAAATGTTTACTAAAGATCGTCATCTACTTCTGTCTTTTGTTTACTTTGATCAAACACATTGTGGCTATATTTTTGAAAAGGACATGGAAGATCTGTTATTTACCTTAGGTTTGAATTTATCTAGGGCTCAGGTCAGAAAATTGGTAGGAAAAGTTATATCCCGAGATTCTTTGCATTATCGTAAATTAACTGACAAACCAAGAGATGAAGATTTTATCGTCATTGATGATTCAGAAAAAGATGTAAATCTTGTAGAGTTAGCTACAGGAAATAAGAGATTGTTACCTATATTTGAAAATGAAAATCCAATAACTAAGAAATTTGAATTTCCGGATGGTACTGGTCGAGTAACTCCATCAAGCAGTAACGATGGTAATATACAAATATTATAATGTATATAACCGTTTCCAGCATATAAAATTATTTTGTTTCAGGATTGGTAATGTTCAGAGGAGCTGTAGTTGATGTCACAAAATTGATGGCACAGCTAGAAAGGAGTGATAAAGCAAGAGTTGAAACAGAAACTCGAATGATAGATTTAAAAACAGAAAATACCAAAATAACAGATAAATACAATAAATCTAGTAGTAGCATTAGATCTTTAAACTCAGAATTACGAGATTATAAAGAAAAATTGAAAAGTTCAGAGGAATCCTTAATTAGGATGTCGGTACGTATACAATGATCATTTGTTTTAAAAACATCAAATTTATAATGTTCTCTTTGTTTTAATAGGCATGTTATAAACTTTTCCAAACGACTCTGACCGAGATTCGAGATAAAATTGACCCAGTGTTGAAAAGTACCATGTACAAAGAAGATATGACAAATTCAAGGAAGGATAAGGATGCTAATGAGAAGGAAAGGAAGCATGAGGAGGGTAAAACAAGATGGGAGAAGAACAGTAAAGAAACCATCAAAGAAGAGTCGATGGATCTTGATGCAGTTGATTTATCTGAAGATACAAAGCATGAAATAAAATTAGAACAACAATAATCAGTGTGTTAGTTGTAATTTAATTGTAATATTTACTTAATAAATATATTTAAAATATATTTGTTTTCACTTCATCATCATCATCAGCTTCCTTGTACAGTATTTTCCTGATGTGATTTGCAGCTTAAAATGACATATAAACACAGGCCTAATTTTCATTTGTTAGATAACTAGTAAAAATTGCTTAGTGGTTTCTATTGAACAAACACGTTAGTACAGTATTTGGTGGTTTACATATGCAATCTAAGTGAAGCGCTGGTTAAAAATGATTTTCTTAACTTGTATGTATAGTTTAGCTGTAATTTAGTTAATTAATCTGTTTGCAATTGACTATTACACATTTTTGGACCTGTTTAACTTCCAGTACCCAATATCAAAGCTAAAACTTTGGCGTTTATGGAAATAAAAGTTCCATTTGCAGGATGCTTCAAAAGATTTTAATTCCACCACCATAACCAGAGATTTTCAAAAAGTATTTCAGTAGAAAGGTGTATTTATGGGAGAGTTACTAAAATTGCTTAAAAAAGCGTACTCTAGATTGCAAGAAATAGTGAGAAACCTTTGCATCGAATCCAAAACGATGTTAGGGATATTGAGCAGCTGTTAGCCACAATATTACAATGCACCCAAACTGATTTTGTATATAATAATTACCTACCTATTTTTAAATAAAGTCTGTAGTGTAAGTTGCCTTTTTTATGAATAAAACATTGTGAACTTTTTCCCCGAGGCACTTTTTCCGGCGGAACTTTTTCCTGGATTCAAGCTGCGAAACTGGAGTCTTTAGTGTGGTGTATTTTGTATGCCAAATTTTGTCTGTATACAAGGTGAACTATTTTTCAAATCGATCTAGCTTATTAATTATAACAGCGAAAAGTGTTAGTTAATTTAGCATTCCGTAACAAGGCGTACATAAATTTATAATTCCGCATATACCGATAGGCCCATAATTAAATATCAGGTTTCAAATTTAAAGACAAAAATAATGTCTGAGCTATCTTAGGAAATTTAATGTTGACAACATGCAAAACACATAATAAATAACAGTGGCGGCTCGTGAGTTAAGAAAAGGATGGGCACAAGAAAAAACTTACCTATTTTTGTACATAAAATCCATTCTCCTATTTTTCATGCTGGAAAAGACGTCTATGACTTTGTTGTCAAAATCCGGGATAGACTGGACGAACTTCTTTTCTATTGATAGGACCGCCAATGCGTTCAGTCGATCTTTTTGCACACAATTAACTTCCATCATTGAAAAAACGTCACTTGCGTCTTTGAATTCAAACGCGCGATTGCGCGAAATCAGCGCTCCAAAGTGCAAATTCAAACGTTGACTTTAAATGGGGAACAATCTGCTCGGTGCCCCATTCGCCTGGTATATCGCGTATAGCGAAGATAACCGATAGGCAACCGAATCATCCTCTAAATACATAGGTACAAATCAGAGCATTCCCCGGAACATAGTTTTGAGCGTGTTAGCCGCGCCTTTGGTGCGGAAGGAAAATTTGATACCATCGTTAAAATAATGCACTGAATTACATGCGAATTTCTTTCTGTGTTTATCTTGGTGGTTGGGTGGGCACGTGTCCTTGTGCCCTTTAGTACAAGCCGCCACTGATAAATAATACATGTGTTTAGTTCAAACATAATTTTTAATACCTATAACAGCAATGAGATAGAAGGAAAGAAAAGTAAAACACGTGTAACAGAAAGAGATGGATATACACAAAAATATATTAATAGACTTGATGCTGATTATGATTATGAGGTAAGTAGCATTACAGCTTTAATTCCACAAAAATTTTATAATTGCCAATCGTCAAGGCATTTTTAATATGCGACAGACAATTTCCTCTAATCTTTCTTATAGCTGCGCCCTGTAGAAGTGTGCTTGAACAAAACATTTTTAAACAGAGAATTTGTGCAATATTTTTCTCTTATGTCTCTCATAAAAGTCCATACTTTGAAAACTTTATTTATAGATGCGCCAGTAATTTAATTCTCAGATCAACGAAATTATCTATTTGCAATTTATTTCGATTCTTCATTTTAATAGTATTCACAGTGGCGGCTCGTGAATTAAGAAAGAGGGTGGGCACAAGAAAAAACTTACCTATTTTTTGTACATAAAATCCATTCTCCTATTTTTCATGCTGGAAAAGACGTCTATGAGAAGTTTCATCGGCCTCCAAAGCAATGAAATTTGCAGATTTAATTTCTTTTAATATTTCCTGCCAGTAAATTTGCAACATTGCATCTAGCAATTCGTTCTGAATAGTTTTTGAGACGCCTTTAAACACTTGTAAACCTTTCATATGTATTGCAAGCACAGCGTCTAATTCGGCAGCAAAGTTGATTAACCCTACATAAATTCCTGGATTGTCTGACGTTAATGTTTCATCGTGACCTGGCAACGCCAGTTCAAAGGCGCCGCAAAATTTAATACACATGATTAACCGGCGCAAAATATGACGATTTTTTTCCACGTCTTCGTTGTACTTAATTTTATGTCGCAAATAAGCACCCTCTAATTGTTCACGGATGTCCACTTTGCTTAAAACACTAAAATCCATGCACGCATTCATGTGAGAAACGGAAGATTTGTGTTTCTTTGCCCTCTCTGCAATGTGTTTTAAATCATTCACCCCTTGTTTATTCCACGCACTAACCTCTTTCTTAAAAATTAAGCACATAAAACAAAACAGTTTATTTGTTACTGAACATCCGCACATCCAAGCGTATTTTTCATAGATATTCTTGTTAAATATTGATATTCTCTTGTACATTCGGGTTTTACTTGTGGAACTGTAGTTTATCTGAAGATCAGGAATAGGCCTTCCTTTCTTCTTAATTAAAAGTTTTTCCTCAAATGAGAGCGGGTTTTTTAAAAGATTTTCCACACAATTAACTTCCATCATTGAAAAAACGTCATTTTCGTCTTTGAATTCACACGCGCGATTGCGCGAAAACACAAAACACTGCGGTCGAAATTCAAACGTTGACTTTAAATGGGGAACAAATCGGTCGGTGCCCCATTCGCCTGGTATATCACGTATACCGAAGATAACCGATAGGCAACCGAATCTTGTACTACATAGGTACAAATCAGACCGTTCCCCGGAAAATAGTTTTGAGCGCGTTAGCCGCGCCCGTGGTGCGGAAGGAAAATTTGATACCATCGTTAAAATAATGAAATTAAAATAATGCACTGAATTACATGCGAATTTCTTTCTGTGTTTATCTTGGTGGTTGGGTGGGCACGTGCCCTTGTGCCCTTTAGTACCAGCCGCCACTTAGTATTCATAATGTAAAACACGCTCACAGTCTTCACTGATTGCTTAAAACGACCACATGATATTATACAGAATACATAGTTTAAACAACTTTAAATTGGTTAGAATGAGCAGCCGAACGTTTTGAATGAGCCAGTTTTAGTTTTTTCCACAATTATAAATTTCAGTTCAGAATATTCTTCCTATATTTTCCAAATACTATAATCATTTTCCTTATTTTTGATGCGCATCAATAATGTTTAAACGTTTTTTTTTTGTAGATATTTATAAAGCGGTGCAAGCTCTCTTCACATACGAGTTGTATTCAATTGAAACCCTTCTAGGTTTTATAAAAAATTTATTCATTAATTTAATTACAAATAATTACCGTCACAGTTAACGCACCTATCCCATTGTTTGACTAACCGACGTGTACCCTGCTCATAGAATTCTTGTGGCTGCTGATTGAAGAAGTCTTCCACAGCTATCTGTACTTCTGCGTTAGACTCAAAATACCGACCTTTCCTTTCCAAATATTTGGAAATCGCAAGGTGATAGATCCGGGCTGTAGGGTGGATGCTCTAAAAGTCTAAAACCCTCCTATCTTTCGGTGACGATTTTCTTTTACCCCGTTAGCAACATGACGCCTAGTATTGTCCTGCAGCAAAATGACCCCACGCGTAAGTTTTCCTGGACGTTTCTGTTTTGTTGTTTGATGAAGCTTTTCAAAGTTACATAATACATTGTACAGATTTGCATTGACATTTACTCCAGCTTCCTTAAACTCTATCAACAAGGGTCCTTCATGGTCGAAAAAAAAATATTAACATCACCTTGCCTGCAGAAGGTTGTTCTTTAAACTTTTTCGGTGGTGGTGAACTTGAATTTTTTCACTGCATTGATGATAACTTACTGGATGACTCGTAGTAATGGCACCAAGTTTCGTCCCGAAGGACTATTGTCAGAAACAAGTCATCACTAGTTTGCCTGTCTCGTTAGTCTGTGAAGTGTTGCAGAGATAAACCCATTCGCAAGCATTTTTGTTCATTAGACAAGAGGCGAGAAATTTTGCTGTAACCCAGATTACGAACAAAACTATAGACAGATCCTACACTCGTACCAACAATTTCTGAAATGTCTCTAATTGAAATTCGCCGATTTTCTCTAATAAGGCCTTTCACACATGCCATATTGTTTTCTGTTAATGCAGTACACCTGCACCTGGTCGCGGCTCATCCATAGTCCCCTCTTTTCCATTTTTTAATTTTCGGTACCATTCTTTCACAGTTGGGTACGCAATACATGCATTTCCATACCCTGCTTGAATTCGCGTATTAATCTGCAATGGCTGCACACCCTCAGCGCTTAAAAATTGTAGGTCCGCACGCTGATCAAACTTGAACGGATTTTCAACAGCAAACATCATTTCAAAATCGAAGTTTTAAAAGCCAGAATCAAATTCAAACGCCAGAAACTTATTAATGTGTTGCTTATAAACGTTATTTGAATTATTGCATTGGTTTTCAAGACTAAGTTGATCAAAGGTGGATTACAGTTGAGCAAGCCTCGTTTATGGAGAAGAGATTGTGTAATTATTTTACACGTTGCCTGCTACCAGAACTAGTAGATTCGAGGAAGTGCCGTCAACAGAAAATAAGAAATATTTATTTGACCTGATCGGTACAGTGCATACGGTATGTCCCAAGAAAACTGAGACACATGTTAATGTATGAGTTCGAGTGTTCAAACAGTGCAGACGTATGTGACGAGTCAGTTATCGCGTAGTGAACCTTGAATTTATTGTTTATTCGACACGAGCAAGTGTTAAAAATTGAACTAAAAATTCACTTCAAAACGTAAGTGTTTATTATTAATTTATACATACGAAACGAATAACAAACGAAGCCCTCGGAAGCAGATACAAACTAATAATGCTGCCAGCCGGCAACGGCTACGATGGCGCATATTACACTTATAATCAGCAACCACCTGTTTATCCACAACAAAACCCATTGTTATCAATCTCCCAGCCTACATTCCATCAATATCAACAACAAAATCAGTCAATGTTTCACCAAACACTACCTACTTCCCAACATTTATCCTCACAGTTTCAACCAATTACACAATCAACAACAGGCCAGTCACAAATACTTACCCCTTATCAGCAGAATATGTTAGACCGCCAAATAAAACAAAATTCAACTAACCTCCTTGATTACTCTGAAGACGAAGACGTAGAAATAGAAGATAATCCAATTAATTGTTGGCAAAAAGTAACAGGAAATAAACGGAAAAGATTAACGAAAAGATTAACAAATCCCAATACCAATCATCAACAAGTGACGGACACCAAATAATAACAGCCCATCCAAACAAATTCTCAGCACTGGCAGAAAATGACAAACAAAGCAAAGATATTGATAAAGAAAGCAAAGAGACCGATAAAGAACAAAAAACAACTTCGATACCCAAACCACCACCAATTTTTGTCCAAGGTGTAATAGATTACGAAAAGATGACGGAAAATTTATTAGCAATCGTTGAAGAAGAACAGCACACAACTAAAAGTCTAGCAAACAATGTAGTCAAAATTAATACAAAAATACCTGAAACATATCGGAAGCTAATCAAATATATGCAAGAGAATAACATCATTCACCATACTTACCAAATGAAAGAAGATCGAGCATATAGAGTAGTATTAAAACATTTGCATCATACTACACCAACATCAGAAATTAAAAATGCTTTACAAGAACTAGGACATCGTGTACGTAATATAATGAATATTAAAAAGAAACAGACCAATGAACCACTACCTATATTCTTCATAGACCTTGAACCGGCTTCAAATAATAAAGAAGTCTATGAAATACATCTGTTACAAAACAAACATGTTCTGTTTGAACCCCCACGAATAAACAGAGACATTGTGCAGTGCACTAGGTGTCAAAATTACAATCATACAAAAGCGTATTGCAACAGACCGTTTGCGTGTGTCAAATGTGGAGGACAGCATGATACTAAAACCTGCAGAAAAACTAGAGAAACGCAAGCTACTTGCGTATTATGCGGTGGACCACACCCAGCCAATTACAAAGGATGTACAATATACCAAGAGCTGCAACGTAAATACCAACCAAACAAACAACCACTAATTACAAAACCCCCACCTTTCACCGAAAAAAATTTTCCTTCACTACCACAACAAAATCAACAACGTCCTTCCCATCAACCAATATACGCACATCCAGTCTATTCACAGACACTGAAAAATGAGTCCTCTAATAGCCAAGAATTAAGTCTTAGTCAATTTCTTAGTGAATTTAAGAATATGTTTAACCAATTAATACAACAAAATAGTATGATTATCAACATGCTGACCACCGTCATCAGTAAGGTAGTTCAATAATGGCTCAGTTTTTAAGAATTGCATTATGGAACGCCAATGGTTTGCAACAGAGAAAGCTAGAAGTCGAAACATTCTTACACATAAACAATATAGACGTTATGTTAATATCAGAAACGCACTACACAGAAAGAACTTACATAAAAATACCCCAATACTGTATTTACCACACAGAACACCCAGATGAGACTGCCCATGGGGGAGCGGCAATAATAATCCGAAACTCAATATCGCATCACGAAATGCCATCATACAAAACTGATTTCCTACAAGCGGCAACAATCCAAGTTCACAAACTTCCAGCGACGTTAAGCATCTCAGCTATTTATTGTCCACCAAGGCATAACATCACGAAGCAAATGTTACAGCCATTTTTCGATACCTTGGGACAGAGATTTCTAGCAGGCGGGGATTTTAATGCCAAACATACCCACTGGGGCTCAAGATTAACTACAACGAAAGGCCGAGAATTGTACAAACTCATAATCAACAATGACTACAACTTCCTTTCTGCAGGCAACCCAACATATTGGCCATCAGACTCTAACAAAACTCCAGACCTGCTAGATTTCTTTATTGTTAAAGGTCTTGCATCAAACTATACAGACATAGTATCCAATTATGATCTGTCATCCGATCATACGCCAGTGATAGCTACTATAAGTGCAACAATAATATATAAATTACCTAAACCCACACTTAGCAACAAAAGAACTAATTGGGAAACATTTAAAAATCACATTACTGAACACCTAAACACAAATCTGATGCTAAAATCACAAGAAGAATTAGAAATTGCCACACACTATTTAATAACGACAGTGCAGGACGCAGGATGGCACGCTACTCCACAACCTACTAAAGTCAAACTTAATAGCCCTAACATTCCTAACGAAATTATGGAATTAGTTAGAGAAAAAAGAAGAGCGAGAGCCAGATGGCAACGTAGTCATACACTTGCAGACAAAACAAGATACAATCAACTAAACAATAAACTCAGAAATAGACTAAAAGAAGTCCGAAACGAAACTTTTCAAATCTACGTAAGATCGCTATCCACAGATGACCATTCGATTTGGAAGGCCATCAAAGGTCTTAAGCAACCGAGAGCACATGTACCCCCTTTGAAAGACCAAACAGGCAATTGGGCAAGATCGGAGGAGGAAAAAGCGGCGGCATTTGCACAACATTTAGAAGAAGTCTTCACACCAAATTCTGAAGAGATCGATCAAGAAATCGAAGAGAGTCTACAAACTCCACTGCAGTTGTCACCTCCTATTCGTAACTTCACCATCAAGGAAATAACTGATGAAGTAAAAGTACTAAATAATAAAAAATCACCAGGACACGACCTTATAACTGGTATCGTATTAAAATAACTACCAGAGAAAGGATTTCATTTCCTACAAATTCTCTTCAATGGTATATTACGTCTAACATACTGGCCACTCCAACTTAAATTTGCCCAAATTATCCTTATCCTCAAACCTGGTAAACCTCAAAATGAAATAAAGTCCTACCGTCCCATCAGTTTGCTTCCAATAATTGCGAAGTTGCTGGAAAAATTGTTACTAAAGCGGATAAATGAAAACTCTCTGCAGGATGACTGGTTACCAAATCACCAGTTTGGTTTTCGACATCAACATTCCACAACACAACAGTGCCATCGTTTAACAAACATAATCCGTGCAGCACTCGAATCTAAAATATATTGTACAGCAGCGTTTTTAGACGTGAGTCAGGCGTTTGATAGAGTTTGGCATCGTGGATTATTATACAAAATCAAAAATCTATTCCCACACCAGTACTACCAAATATTCCAGTCTTACCTTGCTGATCGATATTTCCAAACAAAGATTGGTAATGAAGCATCTGAAATAAAGCAAATAAAAGCTGGAGTTCCTCAAGGCAGCGTAATGGGGCCTTTATTGTATTTATTATTTACCTATGATTTACCAACCAATGAGCAAACGGATTTGGGAACATTTGCCGATGATACAGCGATCCTTGCATGTAGTGAAGACCCACAGATAGCATCAACAAAGTTACAAGTGCATTTAAATAAAATCGAAAAATGGTTAAAAAAATGGAGGATCAAGGTTAATGAGGATAAATCGGTACAAGTTACCTTCACGATGAAAAGATCAACATGCCCACCTGTCACCCTTAGAAACAAACCAATTCCTCAAGCAAATGAAGTCAGGTACCTTGGACTACACTTAGATCGAAGACTGACATGGAAGTTACATGTGACTAAGAAACGTAAACAGATGGATTTAAAACTTAAAACCATGTACTGGCTTGTTGGCAGAAAATCCACACTAACAATAGAAAACAAACTACTCTTGTATAAGACCATAATCCGACCTATATGGTTGTATGGCTGCGAACTTTGGGGATGCGCAAGCAGATCAACCATAGACATAATACAACGATTCCAGTCTAAAACCCTGAGAAATATGTCCGACGCGCCATGGTTTGTATCCAATCAGACACTTCACACCGACTTCAATACTCCATATGTCAGAGAGATAATTCAACAAAAAGCTACAAAATACTACCACACTGTACAATTCCATCCTAACGAAATGGTAGACTCACTAACCGCTGAACCTCAAGTAAGAAGATTGAAGAGAAGATGGCCAAATGACTTACAGGAATAAATAAAGGGTGATGCCACTGGGTGTCTTCCCTCACGTCACTTTTGAACATACTATTAGCTCATAGAATGTAAATATTATTCTGATTGCTAATAAAAATTAACAAAAAAAAAAAACATGTTAATGTTTTTACAATAATAGCTAGTAGAAAAAGGTAATCATTTACAAAATGTTCTGCTCAATTTCAAACAGAAATTTATTTTAAAAATTAGAAATATCAATTGTCCAAAATTTTTAACTAATTTTATACCAAAAAAAAAAAAATAGATAAATACGATAAGAAACTACAATCCAGATATTTATTGGTTAAATCTATTTGTTATAATTATTTGCCTACTAATTAATATACAAATTAATTTGTTATTATTGACTAAGTCTATAATAAAAACATGTTAACCTGTTATGATTTTATTATCTAATTTTCTATTTACTTACTACCTGTGCTAATCCCTAGGATCGAAACTGAAATATATCCATTAGGAAATCCTTGCGCTTATTGGTGTTAAGCAAGTTGCCTACCTATATGTATGTGGTTACGATTACGACGTAATGGCCGTTATTAAATATCACTTTGACCAACATTACGCAAAAATGCATTACGTTGAAACGATTCTGATTATATTTTCCGAATCTATTTATGTAAAGAATGACAAGTACGGATTTAGTTTTCCATTTTTTTTTAATTAACGGTTATATTTCAATTAATTAAAATAAACAAATTGCCTGGCAAAAATCATACGAGACACTTTTGTTAAAAAAAAAATCCATACGTGTCTTGTTCTACCACGAGGCATTACAATAAAATATCAAGCATAACTACAATCTAATTTTTGCGAACGTAATATTGGACAAAAGTATTTTATTTCTAATGGTAACTTTACTTAATACGGTGGATTGCCTAACCCCTGTCCTTATCCTTATAGGATTGTAATGTAGACAGGCGAGGAAGAATAATTCCAAGTTTTTTTTTTAATTTTTATATGATAACGAAAAATAATATGGCCAAATTAATGATTGCTGGTTCCCAACGCTGACGAGATTTGTGGTCGCGTTGCATTTTAAGAACCATATTTTCATAGGCAAAGAAAGATTTGCCTATGGTATTTTTTTTTTGCTGCGTTTCTAGTCATTTGCGATGATATTCTTTTTACTACCGTTCGTAAACGTAAAATTTCCGTTCTCTGTGCTTTAATTTTTTTGTCCTTTTTACTTTCCCATACCTTATAGGTATAGGGTAAGTATTGAATTCATGAAAATTTTCGAAATCGAGATTTTAACGGAAATATCCGTTTTGGGTCTC
>JABXWE010021834.1:0-34159 GCA_014611495.1 Limonius californicus | reverse complement strand
GTTACAAACTAAGGTTGCTTGTATAAGTATGCATCAAATTTGTAAAATGTTGCCCGTACAAAAAGTTCTGAGCTTTCCAAGAGTAGCATATTCATGACAACTTGTGATACGATTTGTAAATTTTGACGATATTTTACAATAAGGACCACCCTAATGGCATCCAATATCATACCAAGTTTGAAGAAGATTCGTTGACTCATTTGGACACAGTAAAGAAATAACCATTTATTTCCATCGACTTTGAAGCCTTATAACTCGAAAACTAAAAACTTTTTATTCACCTTTTTTTCGATAGGTCGTCTCTATTTAGTCCGTCAAAACTGCAGTCGAGAGTTTTCGGTGTAGTAACCGGACACCCTGTATTTTGCCGCTTGTAGGCTGATATATTTTGATCCCTGTAGGCTGATATATTTTGCCGCATTTATGCTGATATATTTTGCGGCCTAGTCTCAATACACACAACCAGAGGCGCAATTATAATTTTGGCGCCCTTGCCATATTATTTGGTGCCTTTCGAGCCTCTCTCGAGGAGGCGCCCTTGGCACCTTTCCCTTTGCCTGTGCATGGTTACGCCTTTGCCCATAATATCTAAAACTGGGTATAAGAAGTAGGTAAATATAAAAAGATTGGCTCTTTATTAAGAATATAAAGGAATGTAGTTAGTAATCCTTAAATAAGTTTTATTTTCGTTTAAATAAGCGGCGTGGCAGACGACGAATTCGTATCGTATTTCTATAGACCACGTCGTCGCGATTTCGTAAATTTCTCCCTCTAGAAAATTATCTGCCGAAAATTTGCCGACGTAAAAATGGGAAATGAGCCACTGAGCAGAACACATGCACTATGCTGCATGCTTTGTTGAGTAGTTTTTTAAATATTATTGATTGATAAAAGCGCTGTGTTGAGATGTAAGATATGTACTTAAAATAAATCAACGTTTTTGTAACGGTACTTTCTGTATATTTTCCAGTTTTGGATTATTCTGTTGTCTCCGCTGAAACTCTCTATAGATTATTATATGGTCTCGTCCATCTGAAGTTTCTCCCCTGTTTTATAGAACACCTTCTTTTATAGTTGTGCATCCCTCTGACTGCTATTACCATTTTATTGAGAGACTGCAGGAAATAACGTCTAAGCGAATAAATAATTTTAGATGTGTTTAAAATCATTCCTGCCGTTTTACAATCATTGACATTATCCTTACTCTAGCAGCCGCTAGTATTTACTGCTATGTGTTATTGTTTAGTATTTTCTGGAACAGGATTGTCCGACTGACACGACATCATTTTGAATTTTACACCAATTCAAGCCGTAATTAATGTACCCTTTGCTTAAAATAACACGCGCCAAAGGTGTAATACGTACTCGAATCTACAACATGGTAATCTTCAAGAGCAGTGATTCCCAAACTGCGGATCTCGACCTCCTGGGGAGCGATATAGGTTTAGAGGGGTCACATTTCACATTTCACAAAGTAAAAAATTAATCAAATTATAAAAAATGGTGTAGGAAGCAGTACCAGATCATCTCACGTGGGACGCCTTCGGATGCTCTTACTAAAATGAAATTAGGCTTTCACCCTAAGTTTTATTAATTATTAACTATTAATTTATGTACATACTTTATTAATAAAGTATGCATAAATTTTAAAACTTTGATCCAACTACTATCATAATTATGTGCAGAAAAGTGATTGGACAAATGTCTCTGTAGAAGGCTGGAACTCCGTCACAGTAAACTTTTGTATTACGTAAATTGGATTAAAATTTAATGCAACTTACCTAAATACAGATTCAGATCGAAATCCGTTTAATAAATTATCTATAAGTAAAACTTTTAAAAGATTTATGGTAGGTGATAGTGTAAGAGATCGCTCTATACCTGGTAGACCAACATCTACCACAAATGGAGATAATTCTCTAGGTCAGTGATTCCAAGTGTGGGGTTACGGGGGTCGTAGGACTATTTGCGAAGCAAAACAAAATGCATTTTCAACACATTTACTTTTGCCTTCCCTAAACAATGAACTTTTCAATAAATGCAAGAACCTTAACATAAATTACTGTAAACTTAAAAACAAGTTGCAAAGTAAACATATTAATGCGATGTATGTGCCTGTTTTTAGGAACTAGGTTTTAAAATCTGGTCTCTGTATTCGATAAATACACAATAATATCATTTTCAAGTTCCAGGCGATTTTTTACTTTTGTTTCGATCGCAGTTATAACCAAGAAACTTCAAACGCACAAATATGTATTGTACTCAACACACAATCGGTAGTACAGCATACAATATTAAAATGATGACTAACATTATCTCGCTGGCCGTTGCTTATATGAAGCAAAATGGGTTTTCCGAATTTTTCCAGTGCCATCTAGCACCCTATTGAATATGGTGGAATTTCCCGGAAACACGTAGAACAAATAAATAAATTGCGCTGCTTGATAACAGATGGCACACATGGAAAAATGCCTCTACAATCATAATCCACGAATCCGGCAAAGACCCCAAAAATCCCACTTCTTCCATCCATTTCTCTTCTCAACATCATGGGCAAAATCCTGAAACGAGGCCTCCCGCCTCAGAGAAACCCTAGAATCTAATAACCTCTTCCCCCCTCCCAAACCATTCGGTTTCCTACCCCACCAATCCACTATAAACCCCATTTTAGAATTTCACACCGGTTCGACCAAAAATGCTAACCTGAACCGGTGCACGCTAGCCGTCTTTCTAGACATAGAGCGTACATTAGCTAAGCTGTGGCACGACGGTTTTATCCACCAACTCATCGCCCTAAATTTCAATCCCACTTTCACTAAGCTAGTGGATTCATTTTTCAACAACCGCTTCTGCAGAGTTAAAGTGCAGAACTCATTATCTTTCCCTGTTTACCTCCACTGTGGCGTCCCTCAAGGAGCAGTTCTGCCCCCTTTACTTTACATCATTTACTCCCCGACTTTCCAGTCTCGGATCCAGCCAGAACCAAAACCAGGCTTTTCGCCGACGACACTGCCGTCTGGTCCTCCCAACGCACTTCTGAATTAGCCTCCCGAGAAATCCACACTGCTTTCAATAGAATCCACGCTTGTACTTGCAAGTGGCGGATAAAACTCAATGCCCAGAAATCCAATTCTGTTTTTCTCGTACACCCCAACATGTCCAAAAATCCGCGTTTCGACCCCCATCTCATCAATATTTTAATTAATAACCAGCCAATCCCCCTCTAAAACCAAGCAAAATATCTTTGAATTACATTTTCTTAAACCTGCTCCCTATTACCAGCCTCCGAGGAACCCTCAAAAAAGTTCGTAACCGCTCCAACTTGCACCGTCGTATTCAAGGACGCTTTCAAGGTTGCAAATGGCACACCCTCGAGCTTACTTACAACAGTTTCATTCGCCCCATAATCGAATACCCATCTACGCCTCCCTCCCACCTCGTACCCTAGAATAAATCCGTCAATGCGTACGACAGATTTTCCGGTTAGACTTCCGATACCCCAGCATACCCATTCACGAAAACCCGTGCAACAGCCCATCTGCCACCGCCTCCAAAAAAATTCTACATCACCCGCACCTTCAACAGCCCTCTTATCAAGTCTGTATCCAGATCTCCCAGACGACCTCCTCGACCTTGTTAAAAACTACCCCCTCACAATGTGATGGGCATTGTTAAAACTCACAACCAATACTCCACCACCTCTAATTAATTTCTAGATACAATTCCAACGCAGAAACCAAAGAAGCAAGAACCCAAGTCACATGCCCAGAAGTAAAAGTAAGAACCAACAAGAAGGAAGGAAGGAAACTCATGGTTGAAGAAGACCAAATCCTACAACGGCCCACCCACGCAGGATATAATTAATTATTAATATAAATGAAATGTAATATCATAAGTTTTGGAATAGACGTACTTCAATTCAATTCAATAGATGGCGTCAGTTCCCCGTTTAGCTGCTTATTCCAAATGGAGGTGAGTACTACAATAGTGGGGTCGCGAGAAAAGTTTCTGCCAAAAGGGGTCGCGCTTAAAAAAAGTTTGGAAACCACTGTTTTAGGGATATTGTGCAACCTCAAATGTGTTACACAGAACTATTTTATTATCAAACAACACATACTGCAACAAGAGATCTGAGAACATGTGTCGCAATTCAATAAACAGTTCAAATAGAAAACAGAAACCTTAAGAATCCCAAAGCACGGACCAAGATGACGACATCATTTCGACACCCTATACATTTATTAACACTGAAATAAGCGCGTTTAGATAAAATGTTCGTTTTACCAATGTAACGAAGCATCTTATGGCTATGACGTAATTTAGTGCATCCGTCATATTTCGGAGACAAATCTAAAACTAAGTGCAACCGATTTAGAGACCAATATTGTCGAGAGAGCAAGTTTGCTAGTTTTATTCTATGTTCAAAAATTTTAATTAAATTTGAAGCTTCCTTACTTAGTAGACGTTCGATTATTAAGATTAATAAAATTTTAATTTGGTTATACGTACGTCCAAATAGGCTGCAAAATGAAAGGAACGTTGGGTGAAGTTAATTTGCAATTCAGGCAATTTTGTTGGAAATACCTACTTTTACGGCAATATGTGAATAAAACAAGATTTGAGTTTGCTTGATAATAACAGAATTTTGTATAAAAACGGTTAGGATGTAGTAAAAAGCATCCTATCCAGATGGTTCCGACTTTGAAAGTGGTAGATGCAAATGGTGCAACATTAGGGTTTCTGAAAAATCCGTTTCGTCAGAAATATTTACGATGTGCTCTGCCCGTTTCTAATTAAATCCGTAAACAGCTAGGATCGGTGTATAGGTATTACTAATTAGCGGTATTTGCGTGAATTAATTAGAAGTTTATTATATGTATGTAGCACTTGGCATGAGATGTAACACCACAATTAATCGATTTCTCCGTTATAATAGAACAGTTCGGTTCGCTCCACACGATAAATTAAGCCGGCGTATACAAATTAATAGATTTATAAGTCTGTAATAACCATAATAGCTGCTTACAAGAATACATTAGTAAATAATATCAAAATAACCGTTGCAGTATAAATTTTGTACTTAGACCCGTCTAAACTGTTTTATTAGGAAAGCGATAAATTGTTACTGCGACATTGTAGTAAATAAACAAACTTTTAGGACAAAATGAGCAAAGGAACCTCTAAAACGGAAATAGGAAAACCAAAGCCAACCCCAGAAGGGAATAAGAAATTGGCAGACAAAAGATCAAAAACCTACGTAGTTGCTGTTCGTTCGCAACGGTATCGATTTTGTGATAATTCTCGTGTAATTAATATTTTGTATGCCTATCCAAATGTAATTTGCATAACAATAATTATATCAAAATGTATTTAACGAAATGCAAATTTAGATTTCTTTCGTCCTCGTTAGATGTTTCAATATCTTGGACAATCGTAATTTTGCGTTCGCATTAATATTCGAAAAGAAGTGTTTCCTAATAATTGACTGAATTCGAAATATAGTAAAAAGTTTAGATGAACTATCAAGAAACACATGTTTGATGAAAGATACATAAACTAGGAACCGGCATTGTGTACTGTGCCATATTACAGGAATTTCGATTCTATATTTTGGCAAAACACATGTAACGAAAATTTGTCGAGTCAAATATCTTCTAGTTATGAGCAGAAAGCGAAACTGAAAATGCGTTCTCCTAGCTATCTAGGTTCAAGATCAAAACAGTTATTATTTTTTTGAATTTTCAACCTCTCTTTATTCGTAATCGGTAATCGAACAAAAACAAATTTCAAATATTATTTTTTGCCCCTTTGCAGGAAATTTTAGTAAAACCAACTCTATGGGAATTTCATCGCCTGGAAATCACCCAGGAATAAAAATCTATAATAATGTAATTTTTTGGATTTTCTCATCCTAAAAAGGAAACATTTCTATAAATGTCATTACTCACATCTTTTTGAAAACACCCTGAGTAGAAACAGCTTTCATGGGCATCTACGTCACACAGATACCATATCCACATTGTAAAGTGCCAAATTTCTATCTCACAGAAAGATAATTTTTAGTAAAAATATAATGAAGTCTACCTTGGCTGCGATCAAATCAAGGGTTTCGCAAAGGAGTATCCTTTCCTATCTTTAACCTGTTATAAACACCAGATCTGCCGACGACCTACACACACAAATTACCGTCTTCGCAAATGACTCTGTTGTAATGTTGTCTCATCAGCATCCTAGCCTCCTACCTTTCATAAAATCATTACACCAGTAAGAAGTCTATACAAATTACTTTCGCCCTTCGAAGAAGGACATACCCAACTGTCTTTGTGTAACATTGCTACATTGCTCTCCCACAAAAAGATTAAGTCAAATATTTAGAGATTCACTTGGGCAAATAGTTAAATTGGGGCAAATATATATGTATATATATATATATAAATATATATAAACGCTTACAGGTGGGTTTCAACTAACGTAAGATGTATTGGCGAATGAGTGCATCTCTTACCTGATGATAGACAAATAGCTCCTCTTGTACAAGGTATTTGGGTATACGTGGACAAATTGCGTAATTGGAACAAATATATACGAAGTAAAGGCCTCCACATAGGTCGCGAATACCTTAAGATGCATTGGCCAGTGAGTGCATCTCTCACCTAATGATAGATAAAAACTTGTCCTGTACAAAACATTTGTATATACGTGGACAAATTGCTAAATTGGGACAAACATATATGAAATAAACGCCTGCATCTAGGACTTAACTGTCATAAGGTGTATTGGCTAATGAATGTAACGCTCACTTAGTGAGAGACAAGAATCTCCTCCTATACAAGGCATTTCAGTATTCCAGCGAACAAGCGGCTACATTGGGACAAACATATATGAAATAAACACCTGTAGCTAGGAGTCAACTGCCATAAGGTGTATAGGCTAATTAGTGTAACGCTCACCTAGTGACAGACAAAAATCTCCTCTGTACAGGGCATTTAGGTGTTCACGCGGGCAAATTGGAATAAACATATTATGGAATAAACGCTTCCAGCGAGATCGCGAATACCCTAAGATGTATTAGCTAATGATTGTAACGACCATCTGATGATAAACAAGAATCTCTTCCAGTACAAGGTACTTTTACACCCATACGGACATACGACATCCAAGCATAGAGTTCCACCAGCGTCCCTATTTCCTTGAAGATGGAGTCTTCAATTTGCTACTGTAAAATATGAGATCGCTACCTTAAGTGTAAGATACCAGCATTACTTGAGGAGGATTCAAACACATAGGCCAGGGACCTTCGCATAGATCCCCAACCGGAGAGATTTAAGCGATTCGACTTCATCTTCCACAAAGCATCTTTATTAGATAGTATAATGCAATTCATGTAATTCATAAATTAATATATAAAAATAAAAGTTAATATGTTGAAGGTGCCCTTCTTCTTATTCTTTTTCTTCTTATTCGTTAGCGCTTCAAATCCATTTTTGGATATACGCCTCTTCATGAATCTTTCATTGTTCTCCATTTTTTGCCACCTGCCTCCAATTTCCAGCTGTGAGTTTCACATCATCAACTCATCTCTTAAGTGGTTTTCCTCTTGATCGATTAAATATGTAAGGCCTCCATTGCAGTGTCGATCTATTCCATCTGCTTATGTCCCCTCGTGCTACATGGCCAGCATATCTCCATTTTAGGGAGGCGGCTTGCGATGTCTATGACTTTTGTACTTTCTCTGATGTATTCATTAGTTTTACGGTCTCTTGGTGTCAATCCCATCATAGACCTACCCATTGCGCCACCCTTAATATATGCATATTGTTCTTACAAATCACCCAGTTTTCAGATCCATAACTCATTACTGGCAAGATACACGTATGAAATACTTTGCTCTTTAGGTATAGAGGTATTATTCTATTACTTAGTATAAAGCTGATATTTCCGAATGCTGCTCAAGACTGTTGCACCCTTCTTCTAGTTTCTGTTGTTTGGGTGTCTCGATCTAACACTATACCTTGTCCTAAATATATAAATATGTCGACTTCTTTATGACCTTTTCCTCTAGTCTTAAATGATCTTCACCTGGATACATTGGTTTTGACTTTTCCCAGTTGATTTTCAACCCCACATTTTGTGGTTCAAGATGTAGTTCCATT
This sequence comes from Limonius californicus, assembly GCA_014611495.1. Taxonomy (NCBI): domain Eukaryota; kingdom Metazoa; phylum Arthropoda; class Insecta; order Coleoptera; family Elateridae; genus Limonius; species Limonius californicus. The sequence continues at coordinate 26,006 of JABXWE010021834.1, read as the reverse complement.
AACATTTGTTGCAGGTCTTTTAGGTTTTGCGCTATTATATATTCCAGTTTTATTTGTCCCGTTTATATGTTGCGGTTGCATGGTGAGCTACGTTTTCCATTAAGTCAGTATATCTGTAATCGATTTTGCAGTTTTTTAAAGCCCGTATTATTGCTCACGTCTCTATAGAGTCGAAGGCTTTCTGAAAATCTACAAACGCCATGTATATAAGAAAATTGTATTCATTTGACTTTTCTACGAGTATATTCATTGTCAATAGGTGGTCTGCAGTTCTGTACCCTTTTCTGAAACCTACTTGTTCTTGCGACAGGCAGTTATCCAGCTTCTGTGTTAAACGATTGGTAATAACCTTTGTTAGTAGTTGGTGAAGGAGCCTGCGAGTGGGCAAATAACTACTATGTACGATTAGTGTTCGACATCATTGTCATTATTGTTTACTACGACACACACACATATATATATATATATATATATATATATATATGTCGAATCCAGAAGATGTAATTGTACATTTCATGAAAAGGCCATCCACTTCATGAAGCGGCTCCACATACTGTAATTTCAAAGTTTTCCGCCACCTGGCCAAAAATCCCATCCATTTCATGAAGTGGAACCCATCCTGTTCCAGATGGTAAAGTTATACGAGACTACAGCATTTGGATAAGCAAATTGTCCATTTCATGAAAAGGTAGGATACGAAACAATATTTGGTGTAATAATTGCTGCTTCGTCGTAAGTGGATCTCCAATTCGTGTAAAGGTTACATGATTACGGACCACCTGTCAAACAGTGCCATTTTAAGAGTTGTGTATTGTTTGAAGAGTTGTGAGTTGTTTTGGTTTGTTTTCATTTCGGGGTTCTTTTCTCATTACCTAATTATTGGTGTTACATGGAGTACGACGTTAAAGACAATTTCTTCAATGAAATCGAGCAATATTATTCAAGACAACCAAGGAAGAAGCCCTTCTCCAAAGAGACATAAGCTGCTGTTGTTGAAGAAATTCTATGTGCCAAAGCGAAATCGTAAGTTATTCCTAGTCTACTTCTAGTACAAATTCCACAAAAATGTATATAAGATAGGTAGTATTTATTCCAGGGCCCAGAAGAGTAGAAGCGAGTATTACCTGCTTGCCACCTATGCCGTTTTGTCTTTGGCAAGGAGAAATTTTTGATAAAAAAGCGCGACAAGAGTGAAGACACTGAAATTAGATATCCAGTCGCATACGAAGACCTCTATGATCGGTGTCACGAAATACATGTTTCAACAGGACATGAAGAAAATGTAAAGATGAAAAATGATGCAAAAATCAAATACTGTGTGCCTAGACCTTGTATTGAAGCATATTTAAAAAGTTGCAAATCGTGCAATGAGAAGAAAAGCATATCTCGTAAACTTGTCGCGAATCCAATTACATCGAAAGATTTTAATGAAAGAGGACAGATAGATCTGATCGATTTTCAATATCTTCGGGATCGAAAATTTAAGGAAATATTAAATTACCAAGATCACAGTACCAAATTTGTTTGCTTGAGGCCTTTGGAGACGAAAAGAGCTGCGGAGCTGGCGTCTCAAATACTGAAAATTTTCCTAACTTTTGGGGCACCTCGCATCTTACAAAGCGATAACGGTCGTGAATTTGTGAACCAGGTGATCAAGGAATTGAAAGAATTGTGGCCTGAATGTGTTATCGTAAATTGGCATCCCCGTCATCCACAAAGTTAGGGCAGCACCAAGCGCAGTAATCAGGACATCGAGAACATGATCAGATCTTAGATGTCCGATAATGATTCAACACACTGGACAACCGGGCTTCATTTCGTGCAATTACAAAAAAATATTTCCCATCATCGAATTATCGGGCGATCTCCCTATAAAGCACTTTTTGGCCATAACCCGCGTGTGTATTTCACTACTTCCAACCTGCCGAAAGAAGTCCTAGAATGCTTAGTGAATGAAGAAGACCTGGATACTCCTGCTGATGAAGAATTACCGCAGGGAAATAAAACAACTGACAGCGTCCCTAAAGTTAACCGAGGAGCAGCAGATCCCCAAAATATTGTGGGAATAATCACAGATTTTAAAAACGACGTATATCAAGTTGCCACAAGGCATGGTTCGCTGAATGGTTGGTATGGACATGATGCATTCCAAAATGCTACTTCCAATTTTTTGAAACCTGACTTACGTCGAAACAACTTTCTCTACAAGAGGCGGTTGCTGCAAGCTCGGGTGGGCAAGGTGTTGCAAAATGTTTCTGAAACCTTCTAAGCAGCAGTGCAAAAATAAACGATGTATTTGTTTTAAAACCAAGAGGTTATGTACCAGCCGTTGGCATAACAGTTTGAATTGTGCAAACAAGTAGTTCATAATATGAGAATAAATTATAACTTATTTATTATATATCTATATTATATATTATCAAACGTTTATGTGCGAGTGCCAGTAAGTTATAATTTTCATTACAACATACTGTGTTGTAGTATTCCTCAAATATTTGTGTTTTCTCTTTGTTTGGATATTTAATGTTTTTTTTTTGACATTGATTAGTATAGTATAGTCTTTTTTAGTATAATAAAGAAAAAAACATAAATTCCTATTTTCTTCCCACTTCACTACATAGCTATAGGTACGAACAAGAAATGGACATCCACTTGCGACGACGCAACAATTATTACACCAAATATTGTTTTCTATTCCACCTTTTCATGAAATGGACACTTTGCTTATCCAAATGCTGTAGACTCGTATAATTTCACCATCTGGAAGAGGATGGGTTCCATTTCATGAAATTGATGGGCTTTTGTCCAGGAGGCGGATAACTTTGAAATTACAGTATGTGGAGCCGCTTCATGAAGTGGATGGCCTTTTCATGAAATGTACAATTACATCTTCTGGATTCGACATATATATATATATATATATATCAGCCTTCTAATGTTTCATCGGTTGGTGGTGTGCATTAGCAATAACTTCTTGTCTTCGGCATCCATTAATGTTAAATTTTTGTGTCTACTACGACATACTGTAATAAATCATGGAATTATATAAAAAGGGGTATATTATCCCGTAAAGAGCACTTTCTATGTCGTGCTCATGTTGTAGGATATTTATTATGAACATACAATTCCGCTGAGTATGAAGAGCTGATGCAAGATTAGAATTTTGTTAGAAATCTCCAATTTTCAATGTATATGCCTTAATGTTCAGTAAGAGTTTAAAGTACAAGAAAGTATAAGCGAAGTGTTTCATTCATTTTTAAGAGTAAGCATGTAAACGTATATAGTTGAAAGCCGTGACAGTAACGGCACGTTGGTGGAAATTACGCCGTCCTGCAAAATTTGAATAGACACATTAATTAAATTTTCACTTACACAGTTTACAAGAATTTCAGTTCCAGAGAGCTCATTATTTGGCGGTGTTGACCGGAATTAATAAAACTTTCGAGCAGCTCGCAGCTTCCGCTTATAAAATTAAAAAGGGATTATTTCGTTACGTAGCAAATTACGCTAATAAAATAATAAACGTTAAAGTTTATCGTTTATCCGCTAAATTGACTTTAGTAGGGAGTTGGCGAAATTGAAATTGTAAGGTCGTCGAAAACGCCGGGTTCCATTAAAAATGCGAAGTTCACCCTAGGCCAGTAAACCGATTTTAAATTTGCTTTCGAAAAATGCAAATATTTAGATTGCCAACTTCTGTTATCTATGCAAGAGCTAAAATAACACGCGGAGAAATGGATGAGCCTATCCTTCGGTAGGAAATGATGTAGAATCCGAGCTTCTCGGGTGCGCCCGGGTGGCTGCACATATCCATTTGCCACCCTCCCACTCGTATTATCTAATATAAAACAGCGTGGAACGCCGCTCCTAAGGAACTTTCCCTTGTTTTATTTTTCAAGCGCAAACACAATAAGTAACATTTTTTATCCCATATGTCAATAAAGAAGGCGGAACAAAATTCTGGTAAACTCATTATTGTCTAGAAAGCGATTCGTGCGGGAAAAAATAAAAGGCACGCTCGAAATAATGGAAATGAGAGAATAAACGACAAACGCGGTCTTTAACAACAGAAGCGGGCCTAAAGCCGAAAGAAGTGAAAAACTGAGATGTGAGAAAACATTTCGATTCTAATGCAATGCAAATGAAGCAAATGTAAGCAAGACTTCCGGTAAGCTCGAACCTGAGGTTTTATGCAATTCAAATGCTACACAAATTCGCTGTTATTTTAAAAGAACCCTAAGACGTATGAGGAACGAAGAAAAAACTTCGTTTGTGTAATCCTCCACGTTGTCGATGGGAGCCACTTGCGGTAAGCTCTAACGAAGATAAGAATTTTTAGTTACTTATGTTGCATCTAAAGCGGTGTCGTTTTCTATCATTTTCTTCGGATTTCGTATAAAGATTCCTAAGAGTATTTTCCTTCGATCTCATTTTGTTTACTTGTTCGTCGAGCCTCACCTAAATCGTTTACAGAATCCAAAATCTCCGTAAATAAAATTAAACCTACGAGGCTGAAGAGAGCCGAACCGTGTAATTTTTATGCCACCTTTAGGTAACATATGACTATATATGGCGTATAAAGATATTCTCCGGATTTCTTTAGTATTTTCTTGAATAGACTGTTTCACTTTTTTATTTTTCTTTGTAGTTCCAGGCACTACGTTTTCTACGGAAAAATATCAAAGCAATTTTTAAATTTGCCGCAAAAACAGGAAAACCATCTCTGTCTCTTAAAGAACGTCCACGTTGTGTTTTTCAAACGTCGAATGCAAACTTTATTCAAATTTATTTAAATACTTGATTGCTTTGCGAACTGTTTCGAAAGAAGCATTTCATCTCAATATGTAAAGATTAATTTCTACTAGTCTTTCAACGGAACGTTCATTTGCTTCCATTATAAAATCAAGTTACGATATTAATTACACGATTGTTGTGTCACTTTCGGTTACGGAAAAAGTTTCCGTTTTTAAACTCCTTCCGATTAAAGCATCGACCTGGTATAGCCTTCTTAATCGACGTTAACTGAAACTTTCGACTTTTCGTTATGCCCATAAAAAAGGGGCGGATATAAACCGCGTAATGGTAGCTTATAGATGACCCGATAATCGTCGGTTAAAAAGTTATTTAGTTGCAAAGGATAAACTTGAGGAAACCCGACTCGTTCAGTTTTCATTATTTAGTTTAATGTTTTAGCTACAAAGCATGTGATACACAACTTTCGGCCAAGATACTTAGACCCTTGCGCGTTTTCCTTACAAACAACATAGTTTCCAGCTATCGGTATTAACGAGGTCAAACCTTATTTAACATTATGTAACAGCAACAAAATAGCCTTATCGCGAACACATCGTAAAACCTATATTATATCAGATTAGTTGTACGTGATCCAAAACACCACAAGTACGCCGTTACATTTTTGTTGGGATTACGTATATGTGCGGTTTAACACTACATTAGGTAACCGCAGGAGCTGCAACTACGCTCTCGACTCTATACTTCAATATTAGGTTAATGGCGTCTCGCTGCTGATGGAAGTCGCGGCAGTTTTGTAAATGTTTGCATTCATATAATGATGTTATGTTAGTGCGCCTGTTATTATCAGTTAAATATTTAGACAGATATATAAGTTTTATGAGTGTTAGCACAAACATAACTTTCTTTAGCTACATCGTTTGTACATAATAAACCGAGCTATATAAACCTGCTGTATTCCCATACGGCTGGCAAACGTCTAACCCGATTTAATTTTAATGATATCTGCTTAGTTATGAACATTTCTTAGTAGAATGTTCGTGAATATATGCTAAATTCCATCCCAGACACTCCTCAACTCACTTACTTGCTTGGAACAAATGGGTCATCAGCACAAGATTCCTTAGCTATTGAGGTATTCCTATTTCCCAGGAAAAATGTGAAAAATGTTTCACCCACTATAGTCTCAATATGTTGTAATAATTTGTCATAACTTGGGATAATTTCGGGAGAAATGATTTTTTTTTTTAATTTATCGGTGTTTTTGGTGGTTTGCTGCCATAAGGCCTTCAAAACTTTCCGCGGGGTAAGTAGGTATTACTGTTTGTTGCTGGTCTTCGGTTTGTTTTGGCTTTTTTCAATTATAGGCGACTTGATTACGTATTTTAGGTTATGAGAATGTAATTGAAGATTACTTAAAAGTTACAATTTAGGAATAACAAAGCGAGTCATTTCTACCTGTACCTTCGGATTAGTTGACGTGGGTTCAACCTGGGAGAAATTACTTATGTTTAATTACATGACTACTGCGTGTATTTTTCATTTTTAGCTATACCTACAGACTATTATAGGAAACGCAACTGCGGATGAGGTTTATGGACAGAAGAACAACTGCAAGATGCAGTAAATGCAATGAAACCCCAAGAAATGGGCGTTAATACCACTGCTAGACATTTCGATGTACCACAGCCTGCGTTAAGAAGAAGAATTAATAATTATTTAAAATCATTTGTGCTGGGTTCATCTAGCTTTCTTGGAGAAGAAAATGAGACGAAAATTGAAAACCGTATACTAAAGTTGAATAGAAAAAAATGCGATAGTAAAGGAAGAAAAATGTTGGTCTTAAGAAGAGAAAAAAGACATATGTTTCTTCCTCTTCATCTAAAGATACCGATACAGAAATTGAATGGAATGATTCTAGCGAAGATAGTGTAGATGTAGAAGAAGACAAAGTACGCAGGATGCGGACAAAAGCATCGAACTACACTTAAAAAGAAGTCTGGCTTCAATGCGTTCACTGTTCTTGCCGATTTCATGAAAATTGCTCCAAGTACCTTAACTTTTGTGATAGATGAAGCAAAATCTTGACTAACAAGCGGAATTAGTAAGGAATTCATACCACCGTAGTATGTGAGTCAACTCACCCACGCATGTTGGGTAAGATGGCATTTCGCAGTATTCAGTAGTATTTTGTTATTGTTGAGCGTCTAATTTTCGATTACTTTGTTATTACTTTGTATTGTTCAACATCTTCTTCTTCTTCCCCTTCTTCACTTCAAGGATTAGGCCAAATAGCCTGTTCCGGCAACCATCTTTGCCTCAGTCTTCTTCTGAGTTGGTATATTCTTGCTGCTTGCGGTAATCGTTGTTCTAGTATCCTTAGTAAATGTTCATACCAGTTAACTTTGTTTTAGATGATGTTTTCTCTTAAATTGTATATTTAAAGTTCTGCCCTTATTTCTTCGTTTCTAAGCATATCCAATCTGGTACACCCTTTCGTTGCTCTTAAAAATTTCATTTCACTATCTTGGATTTTAGATTCATCTCGTTTTGTTCTTTACCAACTCTCACAGCCATAAACTAGTGTGGGCACTGCTACAGTTTTATAGAATTTGAGTCTGGTGTCAATTCATGTTTTAGGTTTTAGGTGCCTGCGAATAGTTCCCCATATTCTTCTGAAGTTGGTTACTTTGTTGTCTATATCTTTGCCTTTGTCACATGATATGTCGCAACCGAGGTAGTTGTAGTGCATTACTTGCTCAAAAGTGTTATTGTCTACTACAATCTTCGTTCTTATTGAGTGCTTTCCGATAAATGCCATTGTTTTTGTTTTTATGACGGATATTTTTATACCTTAACCTGCACATATGTTATTTAGGTGGCACACTGATCTTTGTAATTTATCATTACTATCCTGGATTATTACCATGTCGTCCGCATATAATATTACATTTACATATATATCACTCTGCAGTTGTGTTCCAGGATCTGCATTTAACTTCCATCGTCTACGTATATATTAAATATTGACGGTGAAATGCAACACCCTTGTCTTACTCCTTCATTAGTATTGATATCTTGAGATGTTTTTCCTGCTAACTCTAAATTGATGCTAGTGGCTTGATGTAGACTTATTATAGCTTGTATTAGGTGATGTGATGTTCAATATATGCATAAGCTATACAGGGTGTCCCAAAACGTACCGCCAATATTTCAAGGATGAATTCCAGAACTTATTTACAGTCGAAAAGTGCATATAAACATATCTCTTAAACGTAACTGTCAACGAGTTATTGTTTATTTCATAATTTATGTGGCTAAAATTTTAGTTCAACGGATTTCTGAAATACTGATCTAGTTGCCATGATCGCGTCTTTTGTTTGGTAACATTTGAACATCCTTTTTAACCAATTATTGTTTGTAACTTGTCAGTTTATTACCGTGATACTGAAGTTATTGGTTTCTTCTTTGTATCCTTATTCATATCGTAATTCATAAGTAATTCCCAATGCCAATGTTATTTTCAAATGAAGAATATGCAGATATTCATTATGTTTACAGTCTGTGTGATGGAAATCCTTTAGCAACACAACAAGAATATCTTAGAACATATCCCAATAGATGACTAGGCGTGCAGTTTTCTTTAATTCATCGTCAGCTGAGGGAACATGGCACTTTCAATCCAAAGCATGAAGTCGGCTAAGGAGTTGTCCGTAGACCCATAAACGATGATGAACTAGTTCTTGATTTTTTACAAGAAGATCCGTCTCTAAGTGTGCGAAGAATTGTATTACGTACTGGAATATATAGAAACCAAATCTAGAGAATAATAAGAAGTGCTCGCTTACATCCAAATCATCATTCAAGACTTCAAGCTCTAGATAATGATTTTGAAGCTCGTTTAAGATTTTGTAATCGGGTGTAAAATAATCAAAGCCTACCGCATTTTTTATAGACCGATGAAGCTTCTTTCACACGAGATGGTATCAATAATTATCATAATTTGCATGAATGAGCTGCCGAAAATCCTCATTTAAGAAGACGCTCACATTTTCAAGATAGATTTAGTGTTAATATGATAGCTGGTATTCTTAGTTATCGTCTGATTGGACCATTTGAACTGTCACACCGTTGAATGGTGCGAATTACTAATATTGTCTAGAAAACTCTTTATCCTTATTACTGGAATATGTGCCATTAAATATTAGATGTGTAATGTGCTATCAACACGATGGGGCACCAGCACATCAATGTTTTTGTGTTATTTTAATCTTCCATTTTCTAACATTTGGGTTGCTGGAACTAATATAGCTTCCTTAACAAATATATCTAGTTAAATTTGGGATAAAAGAGTTCAAGTATATATAACCTTCATGGAATTCCTTAACACCACAATCTTTAGTAGAACTAAATACAAATGCATATTTCGGCAAGTCAAAACTGGATGTCTAATACCTTAGTGAAAAACACATCTGCAGAGGTATTTCTTAGCCAAAGTTACTTTAGATAGTCTAAGTTTGATGTGAAGATAGTAAGTATTATCATAGTAAAGCATTTTTCTTAAGTTTTTCTATAGAGTTCGAATCATAGTATAGTTTGTGAAAATGTTTGACTTTCTACAGTAGCGGTAAGTAAACGTCCGTCGAGTCCTGTGCAAAGGTTTGTAGTAAATACACAAAGCAAGCAGTATTTAAAATAGAATTAAACATATTTTATTTTTATTGCAGAAGACCACGTTTTTAAAAATGTAGATAGGCCGAAAGTATGTATTTATAACAGCGGTACCACATCGAAACTCAATGTAATGCAAAGAACGAGGTGAAACATAAAAATCAACGATATTGATTGGACATCATCCCCGATACTGACGTCAGTTGAAGCTTGAATATAATACCGTTAGCATTTTTCCAATACGAATAAAAATTAAATCCTGTAAATTAATTCCGAGTTTGAAAAAGCACCCGGGGCAGTTTACTTACAGATGAAACTTCACATAAAAAATGTAGGGGTACCTTATCCTAATTTATATATGAAGTGAAGCGAACAAAACAAAAATAAATAAATTTAACTCGTATATGTATAACGTAGCATAATGAGTGTGAATATGTAAGATAAAAAGCGTTCTGTTATATTTCAAGTTATATTTTTTGTCAAAGCCGCCCATACGTTGGCAGAGTTACGGCCAAAAATGTGAATAATACATTTCCGGAATTGTTGCAATTATCACAAATATCATGTACCATACCCTTAAAAACCATTGAAACTGAGCTTTGTATTCCGATTCTGAGACATACGAAACTCTTTAGGAAGAAAACTATCAATCATAATAGGTTGTGTGTTCAATAGAAGAAAACCATAATGAAAAGAACTAGTAATTAGCAAAAGATCAATTTGTTTCTATTTAAATTTGCATTCTTTTCCATCCATAGCAAATGATCACGGGCCGCGACTATTTTCATATAAGTTAAGTTTATTTTTTTTTAGACAAAATCTTCTGTTTTAACTCGGTAATGCCATCCACTGTTGGATAAAGGCCTCTACCAAACTGCTTTGATTTCTTCCTGTTTTGGGCTTCCTGTGTCCATTTCTTATCCGCTACTTTTACTTCATAGTTCTTCCATCGCTTCTTCGTTCAGTACTGAGACCGGTAGTTATGGCGCCCAGTTTGGCGCGGCCAATTTGGCGCAGACCCGGTTTGGTGCAGGCATGGTTCAGCGAACTGAGAGTTTGGCGCATGAACCTTTGGGCGCTGGAAGTGTTGGGCACCGGGATGTTTTTATTAACAAAATTAGTAAATTATCCAATTTTAATAATCAATTCAGTTGAGAAAACAATTGAATTATTAATTCTAATATCCTCACTAAACGTTAAAAAATAAGTACTCTAAAATATCTTTTATTAAACAATATTGTTGTATTTGTGATATTCAACCAGAAAATTACTATTTTCCTACATCAAAATATACCGTATGTCAATGAAAGGGTTGACACTTTATAACAATTTTTTTATTATTAACATTATATAAAATTTTGATAAGTATGTCTTGTTTCATATTACGTTTACTGTATTTGTTTGGTAGTTTCAGGGAGAATGACCATTTGCTTATACCTAGCTCAATTAAAACATACAATTTTTAGGTTTAAAACTGTATTAAATGTCAATGCGCTTTTACTCTTAGGGTATTCAATTTTTTGCCAAAGTCTGGTTTGTAACTATAGAAATATGAAAAATTCGCATTTTTTTAATAAAAGCCGCTATTGGCGCCGTTAACTTATGAAATATTTAATATCAATTACAATCAGTTGTTTTATTAATTGGATATATTAATACAATTGGATAATTCAGCAATTTTATAGATAACAAAAATCTTTTATAGAATAAAAAACTTCAGTATATGTTTACGGCTAAACGTCCTAAGCGGCCAACAACCCTGTGTCCAACCGTCCTTGCGCCAAAGCGGGTCTATGCCAAACAGGTCGCGCCGAAACGTAATTGACCGTCCAGTATAACGTCTTCATTTTACTACTTTGGGTGCACCTGGTGTTTTGTTTTCTCATAATATATCCTGCCCAACTTCATTTCATTTTCACTACTTTCTCAACAATATCTATAGCTCTGTTACAAATATTACAGGGACAAAATATACGAAGTGTGTTCAATTGAAACCCATCTTTGCTTCGTACAAAAATTATTCCACAATTTAATTAAAATAATTACCGTCGCATTGTTTTATTAACCGACGTATACCCTGCTCATAGAATTCTTGCGACTGCTGATTAACGAAGTCTTCCACAGCTATCTATACTTCTGCGTCAAACCGAAAATGCCGACCTTTTAACGCATTTTCCAGCGGCCAAACAATATGCACATTGCAAGACGATACATCCGGGATATAGGGTGGTTGCTCTAAAACCCTCCATTTCTTTCATTGGAGGTTTTCTTTTGTCACATTAGCAACATGAGGCATAGCATTGTCGTGCAGCAAAATGACCCCACGCGTAAGTTTTCCTGGAAGCTTGTTCAACGTTTCATTGTACAGATTTGCATTGACATTTACTCCAGCTTCCTTAAACTTTATCAACAAGGGTCCTACATGGTCGAAAAAAAAAGTTAACATCACCTTGCCTATAGACGGTTGTGCTTTAAACTTTTCGGTGGCGGTGAACTTGAATGTTTCCACTGTATCGACGATAACTTACTGGATTGATCGTAGTAATGGCACCAAGTTTCGTCACCTCTCTATTCAGAGAAGAAAGTCATCACCATTTTCCCTATAGTCTGTGAAGTGTTGTAGAGCTAAACCCATTTGCAAGCATTCTTGTTTATTAGACAGGAGACGAGGACTCCATTGCAAACGAACTTTGCAGTAACCCAGATTACGAACAATACTATATACACAGCGTTCACAGGCCTCTTTAGGCCCATTGCCTTATGAATAATTTCCATCTCTCTCTGTCATTTGCTATTTCTTTCCAGTTGTGTCCTCCCTTTTCCTTTAAGTCTTCCTGCGCGGCCTTCTGGGATTCTCCACCGTACCTCCTTTACTATTCTCTCGTCTGGCAATCTTTTCATGTGCCCTAGCCGGCCTTAATTACCTGAGTTATATTTGGTTCGTTATACAATTCATATATTTCTGCGTTTGGTCGTCTCTCCCATACTCCATCTATATTCTTTCCTCCGTATATCCTTCGCAGTATTCTTCTTTCCCATACTTCCCAACTGTGTTGTGTCTTCTTTGACATAGTCCACGTCTCACTACTGTATAGTACTGTCGGCCTCAGTATGGTTTTGTAAATACGAAGGTTTGTGTTCCGTGAGACATTCTTTCATCGTATTATGCAATTTACACTTCCCGCACATCTACTACCTTTGGCTATTCTTAAATCTATTTTTCTTTCTTCCTTGCACTTGTTGGTAATTAGTACTCCCAAATACATGTATTCTTCCACCCCTTCGAATTCCCGGACTCCGTCTTCTCCTAGTTGTACTCTCAAATTGTTTTATCTATTTTCTCTTTGTTTATTCTTCAATTCCATATATTTAGTTTTACTTTTATAAATTTGTAGTCCTATTTGTTTCGCGGCCTTAAACATGTCACCAGCCACTTCTTCTAATTTCTTCCTGCTCATTGCTATTAATAGTATATCATCAGCATACGCGAGGCACTGATGACTCTTATTCAGAAGGGTTCCACTCCTGTTTATCCCGCTTTTCCTGATTGTCAGTTCTCATGCTGCATTGAATAATAAAGTAGATAGCGGATCACCCTGCCTCATCCCTCTTCTTACTTCAAAACTCTCTGTTATCTCTCCGTTTATCTTGACCGCACATCTGATGTCGTTTAGCGTTATTTTTACCAGTCTTACTATCTTTCGTGGGGTGCTCATTACTCCTATTGCTTCGTACATTTTTTATTTAATGATGGAGTCGTAGGCGAATAATACTATGGACAGAATTTCGACGATTTTCTCTAATAGGACCTTCCACACATGTCATATTGTTTTCTGTTAATGCAGTAGACCGTGCACCTGGTCACGGCTCATCCATAGTCCCCTCTTTTCCATTCTTACATTTTCGGCACCATTTCTTCACAGTTGGGTACGCAATACATGCATTTCCATACACTGCTTGCATTCGCGTATGAAAATTGTAGGACCGCACGCTGATCAAACTTGGACGGATTGTCAACAAGAAACGTCATTTCAAAATCGAAGTTTTAAAAGTAAGAGTCAAATTCAAACGCTAGAAACTTATTAATGTGTTGCTTACAAACACTACTAACATTAACAACCGTCATTTGAATTATTGCATTTGTTTTCAAGGCTAAGTTCATCAAAGATTTGTTTCGGTTGAGCAAGCCTTGTAGATTATAAATCCTTAGCAAATCTTACCAGAGAACGGTGCAGGTAGCTATCAATGAATCCTTAATTGAAATCCTATCCAATGCGTACCAGTAGGTACGTGCGCATTACAATATTGATTGAATGAAAATGTTTACAATACAGATTCTTGTTCAGGTGTTTAGAAGTCAGCTGCAATCACTAATATACCAGTATTCTGTTTTTGATAGAACGAATATATTAAGTGTAATTTTTAAAAATTTAATATTTGACGTAATAAATAAAATAGTGATAAAATTTGTGCTAAAGTACTGCCAATTTGTAAAAGAAAATAAAAATTATAATAATTATTAAAACAGATTCTTATTTGATGTGACAACAATCAATATAGAATATTCGTTAGAGACGTTACAGAACGTGTAATTTTAAAAAGCGTCGGTATTATTTTAAAACGAACGAACTGCCAGGTTTTTGGGTTTATTTCACGTTTTTAAACATCTAGTATTAGTAGTATGGCAGTTTAAAAAAACTGTTTGTATTTGTCAACATTGATGCTGAGAACCACTGACAACAGAAAGCAGTGACTGTTTCACATTGATTGGATGCTCTGTCAGAGCGCACAATTCAAACAAAAACAGTGGCAGTTACAATACGACAAAAACAACAGTCGATGCGCAATCGTAGTGTATTGGGTAAATCCCAATCTAAAACCCGTCATATGTGTGAGATAGAATTAGGACAAATACAATAGAAAGGCAACGCAACGCGATAAATTCGCCGTACTTACATGAAACCTTTTGATAAGGGCATATAGTAAACAGATCGTAGGAACTCTTAAAAAGTATTACTATACGGTTTTTCCAGAATGTGGGGCATTCAAGAGCAGACAGAACGCGTTAAATTGAAAGCCCAGCTGATGGAACCATATAATCAAGTCCATTGACTCTGCGCTTCTACCCTTTTTGTTAGTGTGGGAAGAAACTGCTGGCTGGTTGCGGTAAAAGCAAAGACTGGCACACGCACAGCGCAAAGCTCGTTATTGAGATCGCAGAACGAGCAGGGCCAGAGTAAAGCATACGCATACTGGGACAATATATATGCCACAAAAACAATAGTCCCGTTTATTGAATAATTTATACGTGTATTGCAGGTTGTTTCAACTATGTAACAATATTCGTTTGTCATTTCAGGAAACTGCAATTATCAAGCACGTACCACCGAATCACGAATCCATATTGCAAACGATATTAATAGCGTGGCTGGCTTTATATCGAATTTCGTTGTAGTTTTATAGATGCAATTTATTAGGACAACCAAACGAAAATGAAGCAGACAATTTGAATAGTATTCATTCACCGAAAACGTATGCAAGTGATACAATTTAATAATATAAGGGGATTATTTTTAACAGAACATATTTGTTATAATACTATTTCCTTAATATGTTTTTGTCATCTGGATTAATATCAATCAAACACTGTTCTAATTTATACTAATTGATTATTATTGGAATATTAGCTAATGTATACTATTCAAAATTATCACAATGAGTATTTACAAGGCTTATGTGTAGGCAGTTAAAATACTATGTAATACTGTATAGAGCTGCCATCAGAATGGAAACGTAATTCCTTCTCAGATTTAGGCAAAATAGAGTATAAGGTTTCCCAACTGACGGGTTTACAAACATGCTAATACAATAACCATTTCCATAGAACGATCGTACATTATACAAACAATTTGCCATGGGAAATGTTATGACACCAGCAGTAAAATGAGGAACTGTCTAATGAAGAGACGCATGTACAGGACCAAATAATAAAACTAAGTGCAGAACAAGCGAACCTTTCCCTGTTTGTTTTTATATCGGTGATTTATTTAGAGACATACCTACATGTGTGAACAGGGACTCCGAAAGGACATGTAGAAGCCCGAAATGTAGAGTGCGCTAAGGGAGAAACGGAAGTCTGCCGAGCTGTGATATTGGTCCCATGAGACGGTCGCCGCTACCGGAATCGCGAAGTTTCCCTACAATTCCACCGCCTCGTCTCATAACACGGCTTTATTTACTCCCTCTGCGGTAGGTCAATTAAAATAAGGGTAACTGTCCGACCGATGAAGAATTTCAACTAGTTATTTGGAGCATAATTGAGGAGAAACACAATTTGATAGGACCTACAAAGCAG
The DNA here is from genome assembly GCA_014611495.1 of Limonius californicus. Taxonomy (NCBI): domain Eukaryota; kingdom Metazoa; phylum Arthropoda; class Insecta; order Coleoptera; family Elateridae; genus Limonius; species Limonius californicus. The sequence continues at coordinate 10,228 of JABXWE010021834.1, read as the reverse complement.
GAGGGAGATCAACCCTAAATAAATTCCAACAAACGATAAACGTTATCGTTAAATAAATAATTGGTTCGCTGGAATATACCGGTAATCTTTTGAAGGTGTTGGTGCGTACGTTTGTTTAATCAAGAGTCTACCTGAAAAATATGCAAACGTGTAAAAGTGAAATTCAGCTTGACTATTTGCTGAAAGGTAATTAATATTGACAAATTTCGTTTGATGTTTTGAGCCGCTTATTTTAACGCGCCGAGGCGAAGAAAATATTTTCGTTCGCGGCCAGCCCATTTGCTCTCTCCCTTTCACTCAACCCTCTTTGAAGACTTCAAAACCAGACAACGCTACGGGGCCGACACGCTCCCAAATACCGTGCAAATGTTACCTTTTAATTAATTACAAATCGTCAAGTTAAAAGTTTTACTTCATTTAGCGAATGGATTTCTTGAACCCACGATGAGCGTGGCCCACAGGCACGAACCATTCCCGACATTCGCAAACACGGTGAAGATGAACGCTTTACATTTTAGGTTTGGCTTCTCAATACAGGAATGTAAAATCTTTAATGGACGAGAGTTGGCATACACGAATCATTCGAAGATATATTGTACTAAGATAAAACTGAAACCTTATCTCGACATCTTGAGATTCCGACTTGCTCTAAACAAAGTAGAATTAAAATGGAAAAGGTTTCGGTACGGTAGTTTCTTGTTACTTTACCATAGTTCCAATACGGGAATATATTGTAATCGCGAAAATATTAGATATTGTCATTTTGAGGGAAATACGTTTTTTGAACTGTTAGGAACCCAAAAAAGGCTTCTGGAGAACATCCGTATCAATATTTCATTGCGTATGTGCGTTTGGGTACTACATATCTCAAAATCTACTAGACTGCTCCTTACGAAATTTGGTATGGCAAGATACAATATTCATCAACTCGATTAACTCTGGGATTTATCGGAAAGCGGAAACCAAAAGTAGTAATGATTTTTTTGTATACTTTTCTCGCATAACGGTTTTCGCAAATAACAATAAGAAATATTATAGTATGTCTTAATTCAAATAGAATAAGTTTTTGCCGAATATTCTAGTGTCAAAGTTAAGATTGCCACGATTTTTTTAAAATTCCGACTTCCGTTTACTTGAAAACCATTAATACAATTCCTTACACTTTAGTTATTTAATAGCCCACAGGCATTAAAAATATGATGTATGAAAACATTTTTACTTGAAAAAAATGTAAAACTGGAGCTTTTCCAACGATTTTCCATTTTTCAAAACAATGGTATTCAAAAACATCTGTAGGGAATTTGATTACACCGTGTGGTGTCGCAAGGGCGTCTAAGACTTATAAAATCATTTGCTACCCTTAATTAAGCTTGTCTCTGAAATTATCTAAGAATTTTTAAAGATTTCGTCATTAATGTTCGGTTGATCATAAATATTTTGTTTCTGCGGGAAAACTGTGCACGTTGTATCGTGTGGTATTTAAAATTTGAGGACAAAATAAGCGAAAAGTTCATTGTAAACATATCACAAAACGCACCTAACACTACTTCTATAAACAGATTTGCCAAAAAAAAACATTCAAATGAAAACATTGAAAAATCGCATGACGTGAGGTCGCAAAATCTGGCAGGATAAGGTATTGGTTTGTTTCGACTAATAATCCGCTTTTCGAAAAATTCCCGTTTCATATTTAAGATATCATGTGTTGCGTGCGCAGTATCCGTAAATCAAATCTGAGTTCATCGTCATGAAGCTCTTCGGAAGAGGCCGTAAATCTCTTCTCGACACTTCTCTGCAGTCAAAGTGTCTGAAAAAACTTTTATCCTACTTTTACCTTCCAAAAAGTATGGTCCAGCTATTCTACGCCTTAAAATGGTCGCCCACACTCGTATTTGTTGAGGATACAGAGGTGTCTGTATCATAAAATTAGGCTTTTCCGAACTCCATAAACGCATGTTTTTCGAATTACTGTATCTATATAAATAAAACCAGGCCTCGTCCGCAAAAAACGTTTTCTCCAATAAGTTGTCATTGAGGATTTTTAGGAACCACAGACAATATTCGACACGCTGAGGATAATCAGCTTCGTGTAATTGTTGTGCAGACTGCTATCGGTTGGGATACAAGTGTTATCTTCCTTTAATATTTTGTGGCAGGTGCTAATTGACAACTCAACTTGTTAAGAAAATTAATGTTCCTGTAGCAAAGTTATTTTATGTGAAGAGGTTACGTTACCAAACACAATCAGCCGACAGGTAGAGATTACAGACAGTGAAATTGATGTTCTGTGAAGACAGATTCTATTTTAGTTGACGTTATTAAAACATAAACTGTCCAGTACGTATGTATATCACGGAATACACGCTTTAGTCTGGAAAAAGATTGATTTTTCAAACTGTAGGATAAAAATCCGTAAAAAGCTAAAAAATTCGAACAAATGACCGCAAACGGCACAAACGCAAGAAATGAAGTTGAAACAGCTGATGTGTGGTACGTACACAATGAACTATTCAGCGCCTACTTGGAGGTCAAATTTAAAAATAAATATATATATCATTGTAAAGCTATTTATACTTACATTCAAAATATAAAATTTAAATCGCAGGAGCTGCTGTCACCTGCAGGTATTACAAAAGCGGTACGAATTTACTGTAAGCATTGATATATTCGACTTCACGTTGCACGTGAAGGTAGCGTAAACTCAAAAGTGAATAAGATAGCTGCGTCTTTTTTCTGTTTCAGATTGGTAACAGGTCTGAATTGAAATCGAATATCTTTTACTGAACTCTTTAAGTTAGAACTTCAAGCCGCTATGATTACTAAAATTTAAAAAGCAACTAAAATAAATACGACAACTTTGAGATTTATAAACAAAGTTTAAAAACTTCTTCGAAGGATTAGATTTAATGTGTTAAATCCTGTAAAATTTTGAATATGTAATTTTATGCAACAAGGTTTATCATCATGTGTGTATTTAATAAAAAATGAACTCTTCTAAACTACATTAAATATAGTTTTTAAATCTTCTGAGGTAATATACTGAGACAAGGGCTACAATATGAAATTTGCTCCTTTCTCTAACCGGCACCTAATGCCTTGTGTGAGTTTTTGCTTACTTTGCTGCAGTTCTGTAAGATAAGCCACTTACATCTACATGCGTAAAAAATACAAGCAAAAATTACAGCTGGTGTATGATAAATGGGTGTCCTTTACATTCAAAATTTATAGAGACGTGTTATAAAGTATAAATTGGCGTATGTGGCCTGAAGATTATATTTTGCCTGCTAAGTAACAATACCTTGCCGAAAAAGTTTAAGGAAACAATAACATGTTAAATTGAAATCTTTTCTATTTACGTAATGTGACCCAGTTCATTCAAATTTAAGGAGCAGCCAGTCAATTGAAATTATTAATAATAATTTGCTCGATCTAATTTTTGCTTGCTGTTTACAGAATTTTTATATTAAATATTTTCCTAATTTGCTTAAGAAGAGTTTTAAACCCTCAACGGTATACATATTATATTTCTAAATTTATACGGGTAAATAATATTAACATAACCGGTGGGCATTTCCACCTGAAAAAATAATTTTAAGTAAAATATAATTTCGACATAACCCCTAGAAAGTAAAATCTTTTAAATATACAGGAGCAATTTGAAATATCAGAAAATTTAAAAGAACTGTATCGCTTGTTCTTATAAAAACCATATAAGAAACATACCGTACGATCGAAAACAGAATTAAGAGTAGACGTGTAGCTGGTATCAAAGGTAGCAGCTTTTTGGACTGGTTAGTTTTAACCTATTAAAACTGGCTTGGCTAAGATAAGGAAACAAGCAAAAATAGTTATTAAATGTCAGATCGGAAGCATTGTAATAATCTGTAACACAGTCTTTCAAAAACTAAATTTTTAAAACACCCATACAAAATTTAAATAACATATAGTACAAATATATTATAAATTAATATTATTTTCAAGCCAAAATATTGAAAGTTTTCCAGTTGTCTCTATTAGCATAATATATCGTGGTCACCTGGATAAGCAGTATCTCCAGGGAAGCAAAAAATATCTAGTAATAAATACATTTATGTAGAATCTTCATAGATTTAAACAAATATAACTAAGAACAATTACTGCAAAAATATGTAAATTAGATACACAGGGTGTGATAATGTTCGTTTGTTTCGCAAAATTTTTTTAAAGCCGTGCTTGTTTATGAGGTTCCAGTAATATTATAAATACATCATTTATTAATAATACGGAAAATGGGTACTGCCAACGTTTTCCCAGACACAGGGTGGCAGTCATTGGTAAATATGAATGGTAACGTCTTGGGTGTTTATTGTGGCTTCTGCTGTGCCTAGATTTTGATTTACGTTCCCTTAGAAACTACATTTGTGTTTAAATTATGTTTCCCATGAGTATAGAAGTTTCATTATTGGGAGTTGTTTTGTAAATGGCGAAAAGTTGGAAAATGAGCAACTTTCCATGTTCCATGTTCATTAAATTAAACCTAAATAATTTTCCTTAAATTAATGTTCAATATTCATGTGCTTGCTGCATTTTTGAATTAACGTTTAATGGTTGGTAATAAAGACAACACTTTATCCACCATGCGCATTGACAATCATAACCTGTTCTAATATTCCTTTTTTTCAATTACCCTGTTGCACTATTTTAAATATATACAACGTGATCCTATAGTTCAGCAAAAAATCCATATTTTGGTCATTTAAGGTTATCTGAAAACATTTGAAATATATCAATTTTATTTTTTAACGAGTTTTTCTAACGTAATTTTTTTTCCTATCGGATTTTGTTTCTGCGCTATGACGTCATCATTAATTTTTTTAAACACTATTTTTCCTCCTTATTTTGATAGACCTCCTCACCAGTAAATGCTAATATGAAAAAAAAATTCAGAATTTATTTTTAATGAATATAAAATATTATGAAAAAATCATCTAACGCAAATGTTCAAATAGCCCACCATTAACCAGTTAGCATTGACCTATGTACATTGGCATACTAACGTAATTTCGCTATTTCACATGATCCCATAGAAAGAAATCGAGCGATGTTCAGTCAGCTCGAATATTTCGTCGAAAAACTGCTTGATTTGTACACCAACATGGGGACGAGCTCCATCTTGTTGAAACCAAATGCTTAGGTGGGGCATATCAGCTTTTTATTATTTGGAAAAAGAGTTGCTAGAGTTGGAGCTAACTCAAAACGCAGAAAATATAAATAGCAAACCACATTCAAATTTTCTTCGAAGAGTAAGGTCGCAGAGAACAACATCTTAACATTCCCACCCATACATTCACGTTTCCTCCTTAGTGGGTATATGATTCTTGACACCTATACGAATTTTCATGTGTTCAATACGTACAGTTATGACGCTTTATTGAACCAAACAACCAATAAAACAAGGGGCTTATAAAAAAAATGTTGTTTAAAAAGTGGAAATTGTAACATTAATTTTTCACAGAAATGTAATCGATGGTCTAGATAATCTTCATCTAACTCCTGTATCAAGCGTACTTTATAAGGGTGGTATTTCTTTTTTTCAAACAAATTTACTAGAAATGAATGGCTGGTATTGATTCTAGGGCATTTGCTCGCTATCGTAGTTGCTCACCACCGATTGCTCGATTGCTGATTGCTCGCTGGGAAAGATGCTCCTCGAGACATTTGCTCGCCATCCGTGTGCTCGACAGCCAAATTGCTCCCTACTAGGTATAACTGCACCAAAGTGGAAAAACTAGTTTATACCTTCGTTTATAAAATAATTTTGGCACATATAATTTATTCAAAATTAAAACTTTTACTTGTATTTTGAGATACCGTAGGTAATAGGTTTCGACATTTTACTGAAGTATTCGTCGATGGAAGAGGTCTGGTAACAGTCTAATAACATTTTGGGTAACCAAAAATGGCAATAAGGCAATTTTAACGATATTTTGAGCAGGTATTAATTCAGAATCATTTAAAAATATATACTACATACATATCAGATATACTTATACTTATAGATAATTTTATTATAAACAAAAAGAAGTAAACATTACCCTATAGGAATTCAAATACTAAAACGGACAACCCTGCTTTCACTATCAATATTTCTTAGAGGAATGTAAGATTTTGAGAATTACAAACAGCATATACGAAGTGCGTACAGATAATACTTTATTTTAAGAATCGTCGAGCATCTGTTCGGCGAGCAATCGATGAGGGGAGTAAATACCTGTCTATCATAGAGACCAGCGAGCAAATACAGGCAAGCGAACGGTGGCGAGCAAGTAGGCGGACACCGCTGGTGTTACTGTTTAAATCAATTTGGCTTGCAGAAGTATAAGGATACTCTTCAACTTCAATTTGATTACTTCATTTACTTGAGCCGACCTTGTCAAGGTAAGTTTTTTATACTCCCAGTTTCCAGAAATCTTGTAACTATTCTGCTCACTGTAGATCTTGCAATAAAGGATCTATAGGGATCTTTTTAAATAAATAACTCATAAGCTTGTTCGTGAGTTCTTAATTTTATTGCCGTATCCAACCATCATTAGAATTTCTATTCTTACCCGTTAAATGCACTATTTCTACTTTTATTTTAAAACATTTATCATTGTTTTGCAAATGTGGTAAAGTCAGCAATTGACGTTTCTAAAGAAACAAATGTGTGAGTTGTTTTGAGCCATGCTGTTCAATGGCAACTGGTTAATAGTGGACAATTTGGTCATTTGCGTTAGGTAACTTTTTTCATAATGTTCTTATTCTCAACACAATAAATTCTGAATTTTTTAAGTTTATTGTGTATATATCTCAAAAAAATTGTTATGTGGTACTAATTTTTCTTATTTCACAACTTAATAGGTGAGAAAGTCTATCAAAATAAGGGGAAAATAGGGTTGATATTTAAATGATGAATGATCATAGCGCCCAGCCCATAGCGCCCATAGCGGGCAGAAACAAAAGCCGATAGGAAATAAATGACCTTAAGAAGTATCTCTTTACAAAATAAAATTGACGACCTTCGGGTTTTCCCAAATAACATTAAATATCATAAATTTTATGCGGAAATTTATTATATCTACAGGGTGTATCAGGAATAGGTACAAATATTAACTGAGATGGTAGATTACAATATATACAAACTAGAAAAAACATTTCTTCGGCAATGGGACCCTTAAGATATGAGAAAATAATAATTGAAAATTTGACCCAAAACTGTTTGAGTACCGCAGGATAATTACTAAAATTTGAGTTCAAAGACATGATGCAAAGGAGAGTAAGATAGAAGTACTAAAAAATTTCTTATCACCTGCCACAAATCAATACTATTAGGTAGGTCAGTAATTTCTATTCAGTCTGTTGTTGTTATCACAAGCCAGACAAGTTTCTCCGTGTTTGCCACTTTGGCTTTACTTTACAATTAGGTAGTAACCTTCTACAGATTAAATGCATTTTCTATGTATCATCAGCACTTCTCAAACAAAATTTGATTTTATTTTTTAATTCGAAAAAGTAAAGTTAATGATTTTTTAAAAATGAATAATACCAATGAATTCTACCAATCTATTACTGGTATAAATATTTGTACCTATTTCTGATACACCCTGTATATGAGGTGCGACTATTTATTTCTCACACATGTGGTAAGTTAATCAAAAGTATGTTCCCGAATAGCTCTAGACATGATTTAGATCAATTCGGTGACTCGTGACTGACCAGCAGGAGAAATAGTATGTGTCCGTATTATACCGTCCGCGGAAGGATGTGTAACAGCAATCTGAGCAGGGGATTATCTTCAAGGTTTTTGTGGAAATAGGAAGAACTAGTAGTGATCCTGCTATATATCTCTGCATTTGCAAAAAGATTAAATGAAACAGTCATTGTTTCTGGTCATCTGTCAAAATTTGAGACACCATCTTTGCGAACAAACTACTGCTATTCCGAGAATTAAATGGTGGCACCTCGTATATTATATTCTTCACATGTTTAAGTTTGTACACTAAAATCTCTGCCTGAAATAGCATTTAGTAAAAATCTTTCCTAAATTTAGATTTAATCTGTTCTTCCGACCATAAATATTTTAATAAGTTATGCTGTAACTGTTAAGGTGCAAATGTACTGATCGAAGTGTAACAAGTGAATTCTTCCTATCAACTGCAGTTTTGTTAAACAACAAGCCCCATCCCAACTTTTATCTAAATCGTCTAAATCCGCCTTATAAACCCTGTTATCCCCTAAAGCGGGTTGTAAAATTGTGGTTCTAAGTCTCGCCAACTTTGTGGTGTAAAAATGTTGGTGAGTTCATACACCTATAAATTGCTAAACAACATGCAGGAAACAAAATACATGCAGACGCGATTTTACCATCGATAAAATCGTAAAATATTCCAATTCACAGTGTATAGGGTTATAGTTTCATGACGACCGTAAAAGTAATGGCATGTATGTATTCTGTCACAGCATCATCATTAGACTAGATTCTGTAATAAACTGCTAACTATTTAAATAGTAATGCTATATTATAATTTAGAATGTTTCATTTGTGTCTGTTACATAGAACACAATACTTTTTTTGTATATCTAAACTTATAACAGACCAACATACGTGAGAATATCTGGAGACCAAATATCACTATCTCCGTCAATTTTACGAGTGTTGGAGAAAACCGCTTCCGTTCTAAATTTTTAAGCGACACACAAATGTGTTAACAGATTAAACTCAATATTTATAATATAGTATAAGACTTACGTATATCCATGTTTTTCTGTTAGAAATACTTCACAATTGTTGGTATATACCTGCAACAAAAACAAAAATTGTAATGTCAAACAAGTTAGTTTGGGATTTACCATTACATTCGATTGAAGTGTCCCTGTTGTAACAATTATTTGGAATTTGTAATACCATTAAACGAATAGTAAGCGTTTCCTTCTATTATACCCTTCTAACAGCGTCAAATAACAATTCTAGTTCCCGCTATGTTATAGTAAAACAAAGGTTTTATCGATAACAGCAACGCCAGCGCCCGGGTCCCTTCAATACTGGATCGTCGGTTTAGTATGTTTTAGTATTTTAGAAGAGGTGTTCTAGAGTAGTCCTGCTAAATAATGGTAATACATATCATCATTTTTCTTTCGCGTTGACAACAGATTTCAAACTGAAAACAAACGTTACATCCCTCATACTCGGTAAACAACCATGTACAAAGTACTAAATTTGCATAACTAATAACTGAGAAAGAATTTCTTCCTGCTTTGTCAGAACTTCATTGTTGCTAAATTGAATTGAAATGCTAAAACTAATTAACTAGATGAATGCTTTGCACTGGTTCATAGTTTGTAATACAATCTATGTTTGCTGCCCCATTTCTCACATTGTTTTAAGTTTAACTTCTAAATCTAGTAATGGTGAGGGATGGTTGTATCAGCATTAGGATATTTAAATTTGTCTTTTATTGTAAACTTTCAATACGCAATTTATCGTAACGTTTCTAATTATACACCGAGAGGAAAATTCGGTCACCTTTTCAGGAAAGAAGTACTTTCAGTTCGCATTGCCTTTACGTAAAGCAAAGCTAAAGACGAATGTCAGAATAAGTATCGAGTTTCCTTTTGACATTTATCGTGATTCTCATTAAAAGCAAGACAGGCAGCCCACGCAAACGAAACGTTTCGCGGTATAAAATTAGACATTCCCAAAATTAAGATCGCTCTAAATAAACTGGGAATGAAAGCTACATAGCTCAAACGACCTTAATCGGTTTGTTTAAAAAAACCAAATAGAAGAAAACTGAAATTGCAATTTTCAGTAGGTACAGTGGTTTGAACAAGTTCTGCATCACCCAAGAAAATTATTATTTCTTGAAGTTTAGCTACATGTTTGGCATAGTTTTCAAACATTACTTTTACATATTTGATTTTAATGGCTATGTCAACAACTTGTCTTAATTAGATACTTACAATTCCATAGAAAACAATTAAGGTAAGTTCTATTCTAAAATCAATAATCAGTTATTCGCGCATTTTCTAATGGGGTCATTAACATGCATTTAACATAAAAGCAGAAATACTTACTATGTTAAGAGTAGATATATATATATATATATATATATATATATTGCTATGTAATTTCTCAATTAATAAATTATTAAACGAAATAATTTTGCCTTTCCTCGGCTAGCTCAAAATTAAATTCTATACGTTGGTTACG
>JABXWE010021833.1:0-18148 GCA_014611495.1 Limonius californicus | reverse complement strand
TTAAAAAAAATACAAATTTATTCCATTGCTCCGTTCCTGTAACCCATAGTAAACAAATGAGGACGTCAATGGATTCTGCAGGAAAAACTATGTAAAAGACTAATTTAAAATTATTCTGCACACCTAATAATAATCGAGATAATAACAATTTTAAAAATAGCCAAATTTTAACAATCGCCCTGTAGCTCCCTAACCGATCGCCATAGCAAAGATCTGTTTGCGCTATTGTTATTTTCTCAAAAAAAGAGCCCGAGACTGCTTAGTTAGTTTTTTGATATCTGTCATGGTTTCCGAGATACCCTGCAAAACCATCAAAAATGAGACACCCTGTACATGCAATTACTACCAACTTAATACCAACAGAAACACACATTTATAAGCAATTGTTTATTAGCAAATATTCTATACGTGGGGGAAGAAACAGGCTTAGAGGCGCTGGTTCAACGATGTTTTTGGGATATTTCCAGGATTCTATTTTATTTTTCATTATTATTGAAATATAGAGCCGGTGAATGTATTTTTGTCTGAATTAAACACCCCCAACCTGCGCATAGGCGTTAAGAATGTACTTCCCAGTAATCCGCATACCTGCTCAGAGAGCTTCTAGTTGTTAAAGTATTAAAGATTACTGGAAAAAGCTGTCACCACCCAAATAGGATCCGTCAAATATTATTTATTATCGTCTAAGTACAAGAAGGTATTATTGTGTTCCGTATTAGCATTTGCATACTAAAGCATTCGAAATTTCAACAAATTCTTCAGCTTCAGGTATAATTTATTAAATACTACGCATTAAAAACCGGACATTTTAAAATATTTTACATTTGTAGCATGAAAATGTAACTTGTCATATTCAGTTACTAAAGTTACCAAATAATTCTAACGTGTTATAGTTACAATTACTGAAAACACAAAAGTAATTAGGTTACTATTAAGTTACTGAAAAGTAACTAGTTACTAGTAACGAATTACTTTTACTTAGTTACTACCCAACACTGACTACTCTCTACAACTCTTTATAAACATGTCAGCATTCGTGGAGCCAACCGACCGACGCGACGGAGGGATTACTGGAGCTGTTGTTATTTATGAATAAGGGACGGTTTGCCCCTTTAGATTATAATTAACTAGTGTAGTAATTCAATATGTTAATTGGAAAAAGCTTACGTGTTTCCAAAAACTACAATAGATTATAGTATGTATGATTTAGGGACGTGGCACACGTTTGTAAACACTCAGCTGGTAAATTAGCTCGACGCTCTAACACAGGGCGGTCATTGTTGCCATGCAGTTATATGTTTTAATGATTTTCGTGGTAAAAAGGGGATTCAGAGATGGTGGCTCGACGAAGTCGGACCGCTGATCGCTCTTAATAAAGTCCAGTAATCCTTCAATTGTTGTGTTTTATTTTATTATTAAGATTCAAAACCTTTTGAATCTGACAAACATCTGGTCTTAGTTGCTAACTTGCTAATTTTAGCCTACAAGGAACGCTTCATTTACTGTATTTTATTGCAATTGAGTCACCAACTTGCGAACGCTCACACGGCCAGACTGACATATAATTCGTTCTCGAATTATCATCGTGAAAATCGTTCCATTATTCCGGTAAAACCTGCGCTGGATGGGCGGCTCATCATTCCTGCAAAAGACATACAAAGAAAGTTTGTTTTCACTGCACTCGCACTGTAAGTGCCGCACATTTCGTCGGTCGGCGTAGCATTTGCCCTTTATTTTCCATAAAGCAGGATTTTGGCGATAAATTTCGATAAATTGAGTCAGAAACTCGGTGTTTTTATCAGACATTTTAAAGCAAACCTGCAGATCTGGCCGGAATTTTCAAACTGATTTGAAAATCTTGCCTTCAGGCCAAACCTTACGATTTTGCAACACACACATGCAGACTTGTTGAAACAGGCCAAAACTGCAGGCAGAGACCTGTCGGAAACCTGCATGTGTGTGTCGAAAATCGGACTGCAGGCAAGCGGACTGCAGGCGCGGCCTGCAGGCGGCCTGTAGGTGAGTGGGCCACTTTATAAGAGCTTACATAAGACGAGGCGCTTGCCTACAAATAATATAAAATCACTTTAACTGTAAAGCGTCCTGCATTTCAACAGTAAAACCTCAAATAATACAAAGCCACTTTAACTGCAAAGCATCCTGTATATCAAGAGTAAAATATTTTTTAATCAGCTGCAAAGCGTCCAGCTTCCAACAGCGACGTCAAAGTCATAACTGCAAAGCGGCCTGCTTTCAACAGTAAACTATTTTTTTGAACCCTCGTTATGCAACGAGTAAATAGCCACGCTCACACGCTATTCTGATAAAAGGCAGTTACTACTCACTGTTCGTGTTCCTGGAATTCCGATATTTCACCGGACTATATCCTAATCATGTCCGCTGCTACAACTCGTTTTCTGTTAATGGCCAGATTTTTAAGTTCGTAGCGGTCGTTGGACAGAATGTGAAGTAGTTCGAACGGTCCATCATATTTGGCGTCCAATTTTGCTAGATGAGTTGCCGGACGGATGAAATACAAAATCTCCCACATTTATAATTTTATTGGACCTCCCCGTTTTGTCAAATAATTGTTTGGAGCACTCTGCTTGCCTTTCCATACGCTCGTATGCCAGTTTACGATCCCTTTCCAGATTACAAGGGGTATCAACTGAGAAGGAATCGGTAAGGGATTTGATATCGGGAACACTGCCTTCGTATCTCGTTAATAGATAAGTAGGTGAAAAACCCGTGGTTTTTTGTACGGTAGTATTCAAAGGACTTTGTAATTTTGCAATAACGTTCGGCCATTCTGCTTTATTTCTTATTTCGGTTGTTAACAAATTTAATACAGTGCCCACATATCGTTTCAGCTGACCGTTGCGGCGCGGTGCACTTTGTGCAATTAGGTGTTGTTGTATTCCTAATTCCGATAGCAATGTCTTTACCAAGCGATCAGTAAAGTTTGTGCCTCTATCGCAAATAAACCGCTTTTGGTTAGACCAAATAGATTCAGGTAGAGTTGCAGGGCATCGCGAGTTTCTGAACCCGACAGTGATCTTAAAGGTATGAGGAAAATATATTTTGTGAAAGAATCTGTTATAAGCAAAACATGTTTGTGTCCTTCAGAAGAAATTGGAAATGGACCTACAAAATCTGTATGAACAGTGTGGAAAGGTATAATTCGTTTGCCAATTGGATGTAATAGTGACTGTTTTGGACCAGTATGCTTCTTACTGACCATACATTTTAAACAGTGGTCGCAATATTTCTTAACAAATTTCGTCATTCCGGGAAACCAAAAATAATGATTGATTTTAGCAAAGGTTTTATCTGGACCTACGTGGCATTGATCGTCGTGAAACATCCGCAACAGGCCAAGGCGACTATCTTTAGGTACGAAAGCGCGGTAAATTGGAGGATTTTCCTTTGGATTAAGTTTCCGAAACAAAATATCATTATTACAAAAGTATTCCGTTGTCAATTTACCGAGTTTTTGTTTAAAGTCGCGCGTTTCGGGGTCTTTAGCTTGGGCTATCTTCAGCCAGTTGTCAGTGGAGATTACATTTATGATTACCGTGGGTTCTACTGGGTTTCTACTGAAGTAATCAACGTGGAGAATATATTTACCTTTTCGGTATTCAATATCAAAGGTGAACGACTGTAAATACAACCACCACCTAGCGATTCTCGGTAACAAGTCCTTTTTGTTTTGTGTGAATTTGAAAGAATCACAATCGGTAATTATTTTAAAGGTGATTCCCAACAAATAAACGCGAAAGTGTTTAATCGCATAATAAACGGTTAGAGTTTCCAACTCATGAATGGAATGATATTTCGATTCATCGGCTGTGGCTTTTTTTAAAAAATAAGACACGACCTGTAATTGATTGTCCCATCGCTGGAATAAAATGGCCCCGAAACCCACAGAACTTGCGTCCGTATGTAATTCCGTTTCCAGATCTGGGTTAAAATGACTAATAACGGTCTTTGACTCAAATACACGACAACATATTCTTTCGCTATCTTTTAGTCATCGCTCCAGATAAATTTTTCATTGTTTTTTGTTAATTTAGTAATGCATGCCGTACGCGCCGCGAATTCCGGCACGAATTTTCGGAAATAGCTATCTAACCCCATGAACTGCCGAACCTGTTTGACGTTTTTAGGGTCAGGTGCTCGTAGGAGTACTTCTATTTTACCCTTACCAGCCCTTATTCCATTTTCTGTTATCTCTTGTCCCAAATACTCGACTTGCTTTAAAAAAAAATTTGTTAATATTTAATGAAAATCCTGCTTTAACACCCTATCTAATTTTTCTAAACCTTCAGGAATTGTCTTGGAAGGGACAAGGTATATTAAAGCATCCTTGTCCTTTAATTTACCCAAAGTACTACATATTGCGCGTTGGAACACCGCTGGGGCATTTGACAGACCAAATGGGACCCGTAGGTACTCATATTGGCCATGCGGCGTGACAAATGCAGTCTTCTCGATAGAATCTTTTGCTACTGGAGCCTGATGGAACCCGGAAGCCATGTCTAAAACAGTATAATACCTATTTCTCCCTATGCGATCTAATTGGTCGGCGATCAAGGGTAGCGGGTAACGGTCTTTGATGGTAATTTTATTAAGGGCGCGAAAGTCCGCTCACAAACGGCTACTCCCATCCTTTTTATGGACTAATATGACGGGGCTAGCGAAAGGGGAGCTACTCTCACGAATAATATTATTATCTAACAGATCTTTAATTATTGTTTTGACTTTTTCCCATTCACAAATAGCCATACGATACGGTTGATAGTGTATTATTTTATCTTCCCTTAGCCTTATTTTAAACTCAGCCGTGGTTATCGCAGCTACAGAATTCCCTGCGGTAATGTTCCTAGAAAATTTGGAAAGCAGAATTGACAGGTTTTGCAAATGGGCACCTCTTAAAGGTGTCTTAATGATTACTGGTAGAATAGCTACGTGTCTTATCGTTTTTATTGTAATCCCAACTTCATCTTCCAAATATACGGGTACCACGATAATTCGTAAGAATTTTAATTCCTTTGTGACTTAATAAATCCCTACCCAAAATAGCATCCGGAGTCATACTAGAACCATTCACAATGTAGAAGGTAATTTCGAAAGCAGTACCGTTATTTTCAATAAGTAAAGTAGCTTTGTTGTATGCCAAAATTGAATTGTTACCTAGGCCCTTTAACGTCATCAAGGCAGGTTCAAGGCGACAATCAAGTTTCTTCGCTACTTTTTCCGACAGCAAGATAAACGCTGTTCCTGTGTCGATTAAATAATTGACCGTCAAATTTTGGATTATAAACTTGGTGCAAAAATCGCTATCTAGATTGACACAAAAATAATTTATATTTGAGGTGGGGGGTGTTTCTCTTTTAAGGAAACAATTTGCCGCTTCATGGCCAAACTTCTTACAAAAGGTGCACTTTACATTGTTGCAAACCGCAGGCGGCTACGTCAACCAGCAGCTCGGCGTCGACTCTTCAAAAACGGCTCACTTTCCGCCCCCACGTCATTAGCAACGGTGATTGGCTACCCGACAAAAAATGTGTGCTGATTGATGAGGGTTACTGCCGAGTTATTAGCCGTCAAAGTCGAAAAGATCCCCGCTCGCTTGCACGGCCGCCGTTTGCAAACGTGTGAGTCAATCCGAACGTGTTATCGCCAGGCCACGGCCGAGTTTGAATCGATACGGTTAAAAAACGAAAAATTAGATTTGGGAAGAAGAAATGTTTTTTTCGTTGACGTTTTTTGGATTGGTCGATATTCAAAACGTTTCGGGCTAGGGTCGCATCTATTCTACATACATTACGTCATCCTTTGGCGTGTCGAATGCCGCCCGGTGCGTTACTCTAATCCGTCTACGGATCGAGCTATGGCCAAAAGAAGAACAAAGTTTGGGGCCCGCTGGCGGCCGTCCGGAGACCCCAACAGCCAAAGAGCATCGGAAAGCTCTAGCCGAACTCGGATCGATTTTTCCCAGTTGAAAAAATAAAAACGGTCCCCTCCCCCGGCCTCCCTAAAATTCTTTGAATGCTTGCGCCAAATCCGATTTTCAGAAGTTTAGATTGTTTATTATGTTACCACCCATTTTTTGGAACTTACCGACTTCGTGCGACGTCGCAAACGGCCAAATACCAAAAACTCCACTCGACGGCGAACCTTCCGACGTATCTACGGGCGAAATCGACGAGCGGATGCGAAAATGGTGGTCGTTTTAAAATTTTAAAATCCAATTTTGATTCCACCGCCGTTTAATTGAGCGTTGCTAAGCAAATCTGACGATGGGGGTTTGAAACTACGGCGGGCCAAAAAAAATGCAATAATCTCAGTTGCTGCGACACTTGCATATTGGGTTGCGTCAACCATTTTAAGGAGGGACAATTTAGCTTGTCCATTCCGTGTATTGGGATCTTCAAGGAGCCCATGAAAATTTGATTTATTATAGTTCGTTTGAAAATGGGGTGGAAAAAATTAGGCAACCAAACATACATCTACAGCAGTTTGCTAGTTGCTCCTTTGTAATTTTACTAAATAATTATTTAAGCCAGCCCTGACTTAAGTAAATGTCAAGGAAATAAAACACTTTGCTGCTTTATCTAGTTTATACATATATCAAGAACCTATTTGCAACTTTAGAATATGGATGGTGAATATATTATACGCTCAAGTAAAGTGCCCCTATCAGTAATAGAAAAAAATTTAATTATGAATATTTATAAACATGTAATAAAAGACCGTCCCACCAAGAAGAAAGGAAATGCCATTAAGCTAGCTGCAAACATCGCAGGTATTAAATTTGTTTTAAGCATACCATACAACATTTCATATTATTATTTACAGGTGTTTCAAAATCAACAATATGCAATATTTTGCAACAACATAAAAATCGTGGACATTTGACCAAACCCAAAACATCTCCAGGAAGACCAGGAATTATAATAGAGGGATCTGTGGAATGTGCTATTCGTCGCATTGCTCATTCCTTTTTCTTTTCAAATGAATCGCCAACCTTAGACAAAATATTAGCGGTTATACACGAACGTGAAGATTTGCCACACATAACACGTTCCATGTTGTTCAAAATTATGAAGAAATTGAATTTTAAGTATGCAAAGAGAAACAGGAAGAACTTTCTAATAGAACGTGAAGATATAATTTTATGGAGAAGCAATTACCTACGATCCATCAATTTATATCGACAAGAAAATTGAAAAATTTATTATCTTGCGAAATGTGGCTTAACGAAGGTCACAGCCAAAACAAAGTTTGGCACGATGACGGCATAAGAAGCCATAGGGAGGCCTTTATTAAAGGACTTTCTACTGGGCTTAAGCAGCCGTATGGCAAAGGACGTACCTAGGTTAATTATAACCCATATAGGCAGTGATTCGGGATTTTTAGAGGGAGGTTTGCTGTTATTTGAATCAAAAAGTAATCGGGACTACCATCAAGAGATGAACTCTAAAACATTTGAGGCTTGGTTTGAGAAAATTCTGCATTTACTGGAACCAAATTGCGTAATTGTTTTAGACAACGCTTCGTATCATACAAGTAGTCGTCGCGAAGAATCTGTACCTACAGCAGCATGGCGAAAAGAAGATATTCAAAAATGGCTAACGCAAAAAAATATTTCGTTTGACGAATCGATGCTTAAAACAGAACTATTACAAATTGTGAAGAAAGAAAAGCCCAAATTTTTAAGATATGTTATCGATGAAATGGCAAAAGTTGCTAGTAAAACAGTTTTGCGATTACCACCGTATCACTGTGAGTTCAATCCAATTGAGCTCACTTGGGTTCAAGTAAAAGGAGATGTAGGGCGAAAAAATTCTACATTTAAGTTAGCTTAGGTGGAGAAGCTTTTTCATGCAGCGTTGGAGGATGTAACACCTATACAATGGAAAAATGTATAGAACACACAATTTCGGAAGAAAAAAAAATGCGAGATTTAGATACGTGGATTGATGTTCATATAGAACCTCTTATTATTCATGCTAATAGTGCTTCTGATACTTCTGACATGGACGACTTTGATTTGGTTGAGGATCTTGATGCAGAAATTATGGATAATTAAATATGTATATTATGTATATCTATGTATATAACATTGTATAACGTTGTTGCGTTTTGGTAAGAAGTATCTATATAGAAAGTTTAAAGCATTTTCAAATTATCAATATTTCAGGTTCTCTATCGTTGTGTTAACTAGTTATTGTGTTTGGGCTGTCCCGTTTCATCACGGCTACGGCGAGGGGCAGACCCCCAGTGAATTACCATATAGAATTTTTTACCAGATAAACAGTTGTCTTTTTTACATATTTAAATTGACCAGCTTCAAATCCTAGCGAATCTATGACACAACTATACCTACATTTATAAAAAACTGTATACGTTTTGCATTGTTTAATTTATTTATACCTAGTATACTTTACTTACCTTTTCTCCTTAAATGTACTTTTTTAATAAATTGTAATATTGGTTTAATAATGTTCTGTTAATGTTCTTTGTAGATTTAGTTAGAAGCCCGATTTTGTAATATTTTAAATAACGAGCTACATAACCTTAATAACCAACATAACCTGTAATATAAAAAACGACAAAATAACTTCAACAGAATAACTGCTTCTTAGATTAGTATTTATTAAAAACAAAAGTTATAATCTAGGTAACTAAGACAGCTGTATGATTGGTTGCCTAATTTTATCCAACCCATTTTCAAACTAACTATAGAAAACAGCAATATTCTACATTATACTGCTTCTACTACTCGTTCTGTTTAATGATGTAAATAAAGCAGAGTTGTGCAGAACAATAAACTATAAAAAAATATACTTCATTCTACGAAGTGCTCCCTAAAAGGTGTCAGTCTCAACTTACATACTTATAAATGGAGCATTTTTCAATTGCTTATCACTGTAAATTTGCCTCATGTAAACACACATCCACTAATGAACTTTATTTCGTATCCCGTTTACGCCAAACATTTGTAATCTTGTTTGCGCCGTCTATATCAGCCGGCGTTTTCCAATAAAATATTTGAATATTTTCATTATTAAAGCAAAACGATCTGATATCATATTGTTGGGCCACTCCGTATAAAAAGCATTAATTCGACAGATACAGGGTAAACGCAGTATAATAAATTTGCATACATTTTTATCATATGTTTTATGGTACAAGCAACACTGCGAGAACGGAGAGTTGAGCTTATTCACTATGCACAATTATTTTGTTTTGACACATCTACTGCAAAGTCAGTATACGTTTATGAATAATCAAAATTATTTTAAAAAGTACTACACCACCTACGTTGCGTAATTTTAGAAAATACATACTTTAATAATTTTTTGATGTTAAAATTGCATTTAATTTGAAAATAAAAAAACCACATATTCGACGTTTTTGCTCAACGACCCTATTGTTTCATTCCTTTTTAAACTCGATTATATATTGAGAATTTGCATTATTTCAGAAACACCTTGTGTATATATAAACGTTGGCAACAGCGGTTGAGTTTGAATTGGTTTGATGGGTTTGAATTCAACAGCTGGGTTGTAACGTATACGCGTCGGTTAACTTTTCATCTATTCATTTTTTATTTTAGCGTTTGTTTTGCTGTTCATCAAAATGTCGTTTCCCAGAGCAAAACTACAACGCTTTAATGAAACTCAAAGTAAGTACTTCAAATAGGAGATTGTTTAATTCAGCAATTTAAGAAACTACCTGTTAACCTCATTTTACTGCTGTTTTTTTTTTCATTACCCGCCAATATTTTATTTATTATATTGCGTTACATCTAAACTAAATAGTTAAAATTTCTTTTGTAACTAAATTTGATTTAGATGGCTTCTTTGTATAATAAATTAAGTATAAAAGAAAAGTTTTTGTTGTAGTTTTTTCAAAAGTTTTTGATTTTGCAACACAACACTTAATAATAGTAATAAAAAAAATAGAACTACAAATAACAATGTATATTTATAATAATAGTGATAAATAAACAATGCGTAAAACAGTTGACTTGAGAAAAAGTAAACAAAATAATATTTTACTTTTAAATCAAAGCAATAACAACAATTAATAATTCTTCAAATAAATTATTTTGTAACACTTATTAAACATGACAGAGCTTTAGAAGTTTTAATATCTGCAAAGAATATTTGATTATTACTGTTGCTTAATGTGTGTTATCAATTTTAGGTAGCACACCTTCACCTGCAGATTATAACGTCTCCTTAAGATCCCATGTTGCTGGAGCAGTGATACCAAAGAGTGATAGATTTTCAGAACTTCCCAGCCCTTCACATTCTGATAATGGCTCATTCGTTTCCAACAACTCTAAGCCAACTTTTCGTACGGTAAGATGTTATTGGATGTTCGTTTAATTCTGATTTATGGCAAACCTTCTATTTCTCTTACGTATTATCTCTTTTAACATTTGATATTGAAGTAAATTCTGGGAAATTAAATGGTATTGTGCCCCAATGGTAAGTGGTGACTGCAACAAGAATAGACTCCAATCGTAGACAAAATGATTACTGTATTAGTAGTTTGCTTTTTCTACTGCTTCCCTATACTACCATTTTGTTCTATGATTTATTATTTTTCTACTAGTAAGACCTCAAAATCATATTAATGAATGATAATTTCACCATTTAGACTTGGTCTTTATTTTAGATACTAGTAAATGTTTTTTACACAAGTTATATAATATTACTATTTTAGTCCCTAAATCGTTATTAATACCTAGTTTAATTTTGAATTTTGCACAGCTTTTAAAGCAATTTTTCATAGTTTCAGATAAAGCAAGTAGCATGTGGTGGTTTTGGTTTGTAACAGGCTTTGGGCAAATTTATATTACAACAAATTCTGATTGACTGACTTTTGCATCAGTAGATGTAGCAAGAAAAAGTTTTACAATAAAACAACCCAAAAGTATAGTTTACACTTCATTTACTGTTGAAATATAATTTGGATATGATTGTTTCAAGAGTTAACAAAAACATAACCTCACTGTATGCTTGTAGTGTCAGTAGTATAAAACATGTACCATATTTTCTCTATCTTCTATTTGTAATTATGAACAATATACGTCAATATTAAACAATTGCCCGACATGAGGAATAATGTCAAGTACGGTGTTTTCTTTTAAGTGTATTTGGACAGTGCATTGTATATGTCTTAGATATATTCTATTTCTTAATTTAGTTGCAATTTGAATGTTAATGATCCAGTTCTCTTGTTTCTAAATTCAATTCATCCTTGTGGTTAGATATGTCTATTTCTCTAATTTCAGGACAATTTTAAGGTTATGTTCTGGGCTTTGGTATTCTCAGTTTTTTAATTTCTATGTAAATAACCATTTTCCTCAATTTAAATGAATCGTTTACTTGAGAAAGCATACAAGCCCCAAACGCATAGTTTTGAGAAAATTAAAAAAAACTTTTAGTTTCTTGTGTTTATATTGTATTCAACTTTTTATTACTTATCTACATTCAAATACTTCTTGTAAAGTAATGAGTGAGTGGTTGTAATTGATATCAAAAGAATGGCCTTTCAGTGGTTTTTGAAAAAATGGGACTTATGGAGCCGTTTTGCTATAATTTTATCAAGCTTTTGCCATATTAACCCAGTAATAAATGTGTTTATAAAGTGATACAACAATTTATAATGTAAATTTTTCAGCCGAATGTACCACGAAGGATGAAGCGTCAAACCAGTGTAGATCGAGTGGACCAGAAGACCACAGCTCTAAGTTTGTTCCAAACTGCTGATGACATTGAAGCCCTAAAAGAAAAAATTGTGGAATGTAACAACAAAGACCTCTATATCAAAGAACTAACGGAACAATTGGAAGAAATGAAGCAACAGTTGAGTGACTTAGAATCACAGATCTCTCATCTTAAAGTCGACAAACTACAACTCGAAGAAAACCTGGAAAAATTGAATGGAAGGCATGAGAACTCCCTGAAGGATTTGCAGGCAAATCACGAGTGCCAACTGGGAAAATTAGGTGAGAGAATAGCCGAAGTAAATGGTAAAATGGAATTGATGAAAATGGAATATGTCAAATTGAAACAGGAAAATCAAATGGATTTGGCTGAAGTGCTTAAAAACATAACAACACTAGAAGCACTGCATGATGCATTAGCAGACAGTTATAAACATTTGCTGGAGCAAAAAACAAAAGAAGTGGAGATAAAAGAAGAACTGATCAGAGAACTCGAAGAAGAATGTGTCAATCTACGGACAAATCACAATAGTCAAATGGATTGTGCCAAATATAAACATGAAGAGGAGCTTCGAAACATTGAATATGAAATGCTGCGAACTGTGACAGAAATGCAGAAAGAACTAGAAAAAGAAAAACAGAACCGTGATAATTGTTTAAAAGAACTCTTCACTCAGAAACAGATTGAGTTTAATGGCCTACAAGTGCAGTTTGAAAATGAAAAACTGAAACTTCAAAATGATTCCGAAGCTAAAATTAAGCAACTCATGGAGAACTATAAAGAAACAACTGTTTTGGCTGAAATGCAAATGAAAGAAAAATGCACCGACATCGAGTTGAGTTGGCAATTAAAATTGGAGGAAGCAAAAGGAGAAGCCGAAGCAATACTAAAAGAGTGCCAAGCCATCGCAGAATACAACATAATACAATGCGAGGTAGAGAAAAACAATGCTCTCCGTGACCTGTCCGAACAAAACAAAACAGTAGACACTCTACAAACTGAAAACAAACATATTAAAGCCGAGTGTCATAATCTCACTAGCAAATGCAAACTGCTTCAAGCTGAACTTAGCAATGTCATTGTTGAGTTGAACAGTGTCCGGGAAAAGTTGACAGCTGAACTTCAAATGTACAAAAGCTCAACGGATCAGCTGACACGGGACAAGCATACCTATGAGGTCACCATACTGAAGACTCACAAAACCGTTGAAACTCTGCGCAGGCGCCTTATGCGCTCCGATCAAGATGTGGAGCAACTGAAAGCTGAGCTTGAAGCAACAGAGGAGTCCAAACTGGAATTCGAAGGGAAATGCAACCGGCTCACGGACGAACTGCAGATTGTATGTGGGCTGTGTGATGACATGGAAGAACAGAACGAAATGGCTCTAAGAATTGCCGAGGAAAAGGTTTTCAACATGGAGCAGCAACTGTTAGATAAGGTAGGCAATTAAGTCATAATATCTTGTTTAAATTAAACCTTAATTATTCCGATTTTTTGAGATGCCAAGATGAAATTCTATATGAGTAAATTAGTTGTTTGATGTGATCTGTAAATTTTTTACGTCTGGTTACAAATGGCTTAAATTTTCTTACTTTTAATGGATTATCGTGTATATTTTTTGACACTTAATTGGCACAAACTAACTTTTTTTTTCAATTGAATACCCAGTATAGCATTATCATCATCATCAATCCTGTCGCTCCTTCAGAAGCATAGGGCTTCATGTCATTCGACGATTCTTCGGCATTTCTTGCCGTTTTCACCTATATGGTAACAGAGTTGCCAGCTCTCTACCATGTTCACTCTAACTGTTACACTGTTCTGTTTCTTTTGCTGTTTTGTTGAGTTAACACTTTCTAACTTTACTGGTTCACTACGCACACAACACTACACATAATGTCCTCAATTCCGTCTTGTCCTTTGCCATCTTTTTTATTTTATTCTATTGAAGTCCTGTCTCGGTAATTTCCTTTTGCGTTTTCTTTCTCCAGGTGGCTTTTGGTCTTCCTCTCTTCCTTTTACCTCTTATATTGTGTTTCAATGCTTGTTTTGTTATCAGTATTTGATTTTCTTAATGTATGCCCAATCCATTTCCATTTTCTTCTTTTTATTGTTGTCCTTATCGGTTTTTGTTGTGTTATTTCCCATAATTCTTCATTTCTAATTGTTTCCGGCCAGTATATTCCCAGGATTCGTCTAAGGCATTTGTCTGTAATCTTTTTATGTGCATTTCATTTATTGTCCACGATTCTGAGCCGTATAACAATATCGTTTTTACATTTGTGTTCAACATTCTAATTTTTGTTTTCATATGTATTTCTCTTGATTGCCTAATTTTCTTGAGTGCGTTAAAGGTTCCTTGAGCTTTGTGTATTCTTGATTTTATGTCCACTTCACTTGTTCCTCCTTCGTCTATAATGCTTCCCAAGTATGTAAATCTCTCTACCTTCTCTATCTGCTCCCTGTCGAGTTGGTTGTTCTCTGTCCCTATTCTCTTCTTGCCTTTTTCTATTTTCATAATTTTTGTCTTATTCTCATTTATCTTCAGTCCCACTTTTTCTGCTTCTTCCTTTAGTTTGTCTAGCTTCTTTCTCATTTGTATTGTGCTTTCTGTTAACAGACAGGCATCATCTGCAAATTCTATGTCTTCCAGTGTTTCGCCGAACCTCCAACTAATTCCTGAATTCGTGTCTTCCGTTTTTCTCTTAACCCAGTCTATTATAACCAAAAATTGGGTGACAGGACACATCCCTGTCTCACCCCGCTTTCGATCTGTATATTTCTCGTTAGTTCACTGTTTATATCAATTCTAGAAGTTTGATCATGTTTATGAGGTTCTTTGGCATTCCATATGCTTTTAAGATTGTCCACATTTTGTCCCTGTCTATTCTATCAAATGCTTTTTCGAACTCTATGAAGGTTATTTGGAGTTCCTTTTGCCATTCATTTGCTTGTTCAATGATGGTGCGCAGTCATAGAGCATTATTGCTCTATGGCGCAGTTTAAATATATTATCTATGCATGATCGCCTCTGTCTGAATCCTGCCTGGTTGTTTCTTAGTACCTTTTCTATTCTGTCTTTAATTTGATTTAGTAAATTTCTTATTAGTATTTTGCTTGTTGTGCATAGCAGTGTTATTCTTCTCCAGTTCGAGCATTCTGTTTTGTCTCCTTTTTTTGGTAATCTTATTATTATTCCTTCGTTCCATTCTCTTGGGATTTTTTCTTCTTTCTATATTCTATTTAGTAAGTTATGCATCATTTCTTCCATATAGTATAGTATAGCATTATACATGATGTATTTTTTTCCCTGATTGGTTTCAGAGAAATTAAGACATAAAACTCGAGAGGTTCTGAAACAATTATTTTTATTCAAATAATTAATAGTATATTAAAACATGAGTTACAGAAGGCAACATATTCAAGAACGAATCTGAAATTCGGACACGAGCCGCGTAGCGGCGAGTGTCCGAACGGAGGAGTGCTTGAATGGCCTTCTGTAACGAGTTTTTTTATACTATTTTCTCTGTTTCGACTTCCATTTACATTATTTATTTAAATTTTTTTATAAAAATAGTTGACAATTTCTAGGAAACTTTTGGTAGAATATAGTTAGGTTGGCAGCAATTACTTGTGTTTGTCAGTTGTGGGAATTCGACGTTTCAAAGTTTATTTAACACGAAATCGACATTATAGTTTAATGCAAACTATATCAATTTAAATTCCACAGATCGCGATAATACTCAAATCTGATAAAGTCAATCAGCAGGGAACATACACTTAATGTCAGATCGCAGGCATACCAATCGCTGACAACAAAATATCACTCAAAATCGTTTAAGAATGAACTCCATTCTAGTCTTAAAAGTAGTGCGAGAATAATGTCATTCTAATGCCGAAACAGAAAGTTTATACCAGCGGCTCTCAAACTTTCGTTTTTCGCGCCCCCCTTTTTTACCTTAAATAATTCTGCGCCCCCTGCATAATATAAGATAGATGAGAATAACCTAATACGCAAGAACTTATTTAACTCGATTTGGCAATATTGGCTATGCTGACTATGTGGTGCATCCGTGCCACATTATCACCTGATCTACTGTTATCCGAATGGTCATGGCAGATACCGATACGTCTCGAACTTTCTGGACTGAAAATACGTGACTATAAAAGCAGTGGCAGTTGTGTCGTTGTGACTGTGTTACATTTTTTTTTATTTGGCTTTATTATATTTTCAATCTGCTCTGATGAGCAATAAGTAAATCAGGTGGATTACAAAAAGAGTACTTGTTGGATGCCATCTCAGTGGAAGGCTCCCCCAAAAGGATTACTTATTAGCTATCTACAGATAATATTTAACACACATTTCAGACTAGTATCGGTCCGGAAGATCCAGAGGGCTGAGTCTCCTCAGCCTGCGAACTGTATTGCTGTTATCCAACAAATTCACTGCAAGATGGTTTGTATGATTTTCTAATTGCGAAAGATACTTTGCACTCGCGCACAGCACTTCTTCTTTCACTAATTTCATTCGGAGATCCCGGTGTATGACTTCGTTTTTAACGTACCATGGAGCATCTGCTATTGTCCTCAGTATTTTGGACTGGCACTGTGTTACATAAGAGAGTTGAAGTTCAAACGCTGAAAATAATTATTGTATATTTACGTATACATTTAGTAAATATGGATAGATAATTAATAGGAGGCAAACGTAAGCTTAAAGATGAAGAAGCTTCTACTTCATCAGAAACGCCCACTACCAGTGCTAATACTGTTATAAAATCAAAAACACGAAAATATAACCAAGCATACTAAAACTTCTGTTTTACAAGCATTGAAATAAGTGGTGAAGAAAATCCTCAATGCATTATTTGCCTGAAAAGTTTAGCTGCAGATAGGATGAAACCCAATAAATTGAAGAGGCATTTAGAATTCTGCACAAAGAATATGTCGATAAGCCCCGTGAATTTATTGCAGAGAAACTTAAATCTTTCGGGAAGCAGAAGTCAAATTTCCACAAAGCTCTTACAGTAAATGAGAAAGCTTTATTGGCATCATACAAAGTGGCTTATAAAATTGCCAAATGCCAGAAGCTGCATACAACTGCAAAACAACTAATTTTACCAACTGCCATGACATGGTAGAAAACAACTAAACAACTCAAGAATATTCCTCTGTCAAACGATACAATTTGCCGAAGAATTAACGCTATATCTGTAGATATTCAGCAACAGCTTGAATCTAAGTTAGTTGGAAAATTATTTGCCATACAACTTGATGAAGCAACAGACAGCATGAAATAGTTGAAGACTTACTATTTTGCAAACCTATACAAGAAAGAGCAACTGCTGTTGAGTTGTTCAGAATTACAAATGATGCTATTGTAAGCGCAAACTTACAGTGGAAGGATTGTGTTGGAAATTGCACCGATGGAGCTCAAGCCATGTTTGGTAGATATAACAGTTTACAAGCACTTATGAAGAAGGAATCTCCAGGAGTAGTCTGGACACACTGCATGATTCATCGGGAACTTTTAGCATCAAAATCGCTAAGTCCTGGGCTACATGTTATTTTGATAGTAGTTAGTAATGTAGTTAATTATATAAAAACCAGATCTCTAAAATCAAGCATTTTTGCTGCTCTTTGTGAAGATATGGGAGCTGAACGTATATCATTGTTGTTTTATTCTTCATCCAGATGTTATTTCTAATGAACCTCTACTTGTAGACATTAGAAAAACTTAATTCACTTAATCTTCAACTTCGAGGAAATAAGACAAATATATTTGATTTAAGTGAAAGGGTCAACGCTTTTTGTAAGAGAATACAGTTATGGAATAACAAATTAAAAGACAATTTCTTTGAGATGTTACCCACAATGTGTAAATTTATCAGGAGTTACCCGCCAGAAGAGAATCATAAAAAGTTCTTGCTAAAAACAGTGGAAGGTCGTTAAAATACTTGAGCACTACTTTCAGCAAATACTTTTTCGCAGAAGAAGACAAATTGGGTGACTGGAATTGGGTAATAAATCCGTTTGAAAGTTTATTTCTGCAAGAAAAACAACTGATAGATCTTTCTTCACCGCAGAAAAATCAAATTTTGTTATTAAGTCATTAACCAATTTCTGAAGTGAACTGTTTTGTAACTATTCCCTTATTAAAGCAAAAGCGTTTTGGATACAGTTACCTTTTCCTACTTGTTACCTTTGCGAAATTGGTTTTTCCGCTGTAGCTGATTTAAATTTTAATAATAATAATAATAATTGCCTTTTATTAAAAATGTCGCACCATATATCCAAGAGGAGCCAGAGCGTGTCTAAATAAGTTAATATGTTTGACTGCAAATGTAATATAATGGCCCGTTTAAAAGTTATAAGCAGTTAAAATTTAAAAAAATTGG
>JABXWE010021832.1:0-25409 GCA_014611495.1 Limonius californicus | reverse complement strand
AGTCATCGACGAAATCACGAAAAGCAACCGAAAACGTCGCATCATCCTTCATCATGACAATGCCAGCTCTCCACAGCACGTCAAACAATTGAATATTTGAAGGAGAAAAACATCGAATTAATGTCTCATTGCCCGTATTCACCTGATTTATCGCCTAACGACTTCTTCGTGTTCCCGAATGTCAAACAAAAAATGTGTGGACAACGATTTTCATCACCTTAAGTAGCTGTTGAATCCTTCAAAAACCATGTTTTTGAGATAACAACTTCAGAGTGGAAGAAATGTTTTGAGAATTGGTTTGAATGCATGCAAAAGTGTATAAATCTTAAAGGCGAATATCCTGAAAAGCAATGAAATAGTTTTTTCCAAGAAAAAACGTTTTTTTCCTATTTAAGTAAACTTAAAAGGCTGCCCTCGTATAAGATGAAAATGCTAAATTTTTAGAATACCTTAAAGTTAAAAAACTGATCACTGTTGCAACTGAGATGCTAGGTAAAACCTTGTCCTTGATCTTGCTCTTTCAAATTCAATATAATACATATTCTTCCAACTGTATCCAACCAAGTGCCTTTAACGTTACCCGTAATAGTTATTTAAAAATACAAGTACATTTCGCCGATGTTATTTGCACAACATATATTACGTCAATAGTCTAATATTTTAGAAAACTTTTGCATATCCTCTCTTACTTTAAAGTTTCTACTGATTTATTAAAGCTATGGCTGCAGCTTATTATGTTTTAATTATAGCTGTTTTCTAACCGACAAGCTAGTTGATTATCATGGTCAAACTAGCATAACCCTCTGATAAAACGTAGATTTAAAAGAAAAACAGTTCTGATGTGTAGCATGGCCGAAATGAGGTGCAATAATTTGGCCTGCTTAAAAGCAGCTGTAACTGTCTAATATACAATAATGGTTTGTATTGATTTCTGGAAGTGCAATATAATTAGGACTGGATATTCAGCATTATGTAAAAGTTGCATTTGCGGAGAAGAATATGTCACATACAACCAGCAGGTTCTCAACAAAACGTTTTAACAACTACTCGTACCATTCGTTTCGTAATGTATAGTCAATTGGATTTAACGACTGAACTATTTGTAGATAAGGCGGATAAACCCGTTGTTCAAGGAGAGATCATCGTTCTGAGGAATGTCTACTTGCTTTACTTGTATTGAGCGTACCTGTAAAGTGCTAGCGATCATGTTGCTATAGAGGTGGATGATTTGCTTAATGCTTAGAAAACAGTGAGCAAAGAGAAATTATTTGTGGATAAAGTTGTCAAGTTGTACGTTTTTAAATATGTTATTAATATTGACTTTTTAGCAATATTCTGTTACAATAGTTGTTAGTGTTTGAAAATTATACTAAAATGTAGAAAAATGTACTGAAATACTGTATTTGAGTAGGTAACGAATTGTTTATCAACTACTTTAAATTACAGTTAAAATGCTAGGAATTATGAATTTTCTTGAGAAAAGGGAAAATATGATGACACATAAACATTTTTTTATTTCATGAATAATTCATATAAAAGATTTAACAATTTACTCTGAGGATGGGTGCGACAAAAAGAAGAACGGAGAAATACAGTTGATCTAACAAGAAAAATATCAGCTGATATGTATACTGAGTAATCTCTGTTAACTGTAATACATTTCTTGCAATGTTCTAAAAGTTTCTGAAAACAGTCGTCAGAGGTTTCCGAAGAAACTGCTTACAATTCGACGTTACATTTTTCTCAACACATACCTTCTATGGTATGAAATTGTTTCCTCTTGAGACCATTTGTCATTTAGGGAAAGAGAAGAATGTTTGCTGGTGACAGGTCAAATAAATACAATGGGTAATTGATATCAATAACTTCGTATTTCATAAGAAATGACTTAATTAGTGCAGAATGGGTAGGTTCAATAAATATTCTGTAATAGTACATTCTTCATCATTTCAATGAAGCACGCATTATTTCCTTGTCGTGCTTGTGGCACAAATTCTTAATAACATACTTTGTTTATTGAATAAAATAATCAACATGGCTTTTTAATGCTGGATTTTTGCAAACAGAATTTTTTCGGTTTAGATTATGATTTGCCAATCTACTGCGTGCTCTGCATTACTCATCAACACTGACAATGCGGTTAAGAAAATTAGAATTGTTGCCGTAAGTCTTCTTTCTGTTTGCTCGTCCGTAAGAGTGTGCGGGACTGCATTGGTGCAAATCTTCTTCTTCCCAATGCTGTATTAAATCGTTTCCTTATTGAAGTTCAAATGATCTGCCATAAATCGGAGGGCCATTAGGCGATATTATGCCACAATTTCGCCAACTCTTGCAATCGAATCTATATTCAAAGAGATCGACGGACGCCGGTTCTAACCTTATTCTGAACATCTTCATCTTTGGGACGTTTCAACTATTTAAACTTACTAATACTGAAGGTGTTACGAGGGTTGCCTTTTATATTTCGAGATCAGAGAACAAAAACAAATATTTATTATCGAAAATGGCTTTATTGTTTTCATAATATTCTCCACGAAGATCAATATAATTTTGCATGCGAGTGAACCAATTTTCGAAGCATTTTTTCCACTCCGATTGAGGTATCTCCAAAACAAGCATTTTGAACGCATCCACCGCTTCTTCAGATGTCGAAAAACATTGACCTCGCAATTTATTTTTGACGTTCGGTAATAAAAAGAAGTCATTGGGTGCCAAATCAGGATTCTACGGCGGATGACTCATCAAAGCGACGTTTTGAGTGCTCAAACAGTCATCTGCTTGGGTCGATGTGTGCGAGTTCGCATTGTTGTGGTGGAGAATGGTCCGTCTTCGGCGGTTGATTTTCCTTATTTTTTCGATGACTTGGCGCAAACAAATGGTTGTGTATCATTCAGTATTGACTGTCCTACGTTGCACCAACGGTACGGTTGAGACATGTCCAGTTTTTCCGAAAAACAGGCGACCATTTGCTTCGAAGTGCTTCGAACACGAACGACTTTTGTTGGGTTTGGGGCGCCTTGGAAGACCCATACAGTCGACTGCTCTTTACTTTCGGGCTCATACGCGTAGATCGACGATTCGTCACCTGTCACAATGTCATACACATGTTTTGAGGCACCGCGATCGAATTCTTTTGAGCATTTTTTGCGACCAATTGACACGAGCTCGTTTTTGAGCGATTGCCAAATTATGTGGGATCCAACGCGAACAAATCATTTTTACGGCCAAATGTTCATGCAATATTGAATGTATGCTGGTCCCACTAATGTCCAAGGATACCTCAATCTCACATGACGATCTTGCAGTATCAGTTTACGCACTGCATCAATGTTTTTCGGAACAAAACCGATTTTGGACGACCTCCACGAATTGATGTTGCTTCATCGCCAAAAATCGAATTAAGTTTATCGATGCACCGTTGTTGAGTTAATCTACGTCGAAAGTTGTAAAAAATAATCGCACGAAAATGTTCACGATTTAATTCCATTTTTTGGCCGATATGAGTTTTTCAAATTACTGTAAACAACACAAATAGCGCTCGTAGGTCAAAACGTTCTGAGTACGTATACCATCAAAAATTGCAAATTTTATAGAGACCGCAGTTGCCAGATGGCAGCACTGGGGTTGTCCAATCCCGAAATATAAAAGGCAACCCTCGTATTATCGTATACAATTTTCAATATTTTATAAGTTTCTGTTGGAGTTCTCCTTAATTTACTGCAACATTTAATATTAACTCGTTGCTTCATGCCGACTAACAGAAACACGATATACGCTATGAAGTCCTGTGCAGAAACTAACAACTATTGGATCGTCGCTTGACTGCCTTCTATTGATAAAACTTTTAATTACTATATGCTGCTTTTCTTTAGACTGTATTTCACGTATTTGGGGTAACAAGTGGAACTTTGCAACCCTCGAGATTATTAGTTATAAGCAAATGTCTTATTGTTAGCGACTTATGAGAAATTGGTATTTACTAAGAATCACATAACTTATTTAATCAGCTATATTTGTTTTGACCAGCAACAAATTTGAATAATCAGATTTACGACTCTTAAAATCAATAATTGATTATAAAAATGTGGTTTGTTATATATTTTAAAATACAGATTAGGCCTTTCTAGTTGTATTTGCAACGAAATGTTTGGAAATATTTTAAATAATCGAGTTATAGAGGAACACTGTGTTAAGTGTAATGAGAAAATATTTCGACCTATCGAAAATTTTGACTCTTCGCAGAGTGCAATTTAAAGTTCTCATAATTTTTAATCAAATAATCTCTTATCTACGTCTGTTACTGCAATATTCTGCTAAAACAGATATTAGTCTTCAAAAATTATAAAATAGTATTGAAAAACGGGAGCACTTGAAACTTCTCTTTTAAGTTGGATAAGAATCGTTCACTATTTTAAATTACTTTTAAACCACTCGGAGAAAGCTAATCTAACTTTTTTATTATCAGGCCATGCATATTCCTATTAATAAAAGGAATTTTGCTATTATCTGATTTACGGTATGCTGAGTTTCGTATCTTCCAAATATTAATTTTATGTTTGAATATTCACGATTCTATATAGATTTCAGGAATTTTGACGAATTGTATAATACATTTCGGGGATGATAAATCGTCCTGAATGGCACAAAGTCGGTTTAATTTATGCTAGTCGATGTAAAATTGTTGTGACGCCCTTTCACTTCCTTTGGCTACAAGCCAACCTGTATTGACCTCTATCCGGTTCCTCCCTTTTGGTGCTTCCATGATAAAACAAAGAAATTATCAGTGAATGCCAATTTGGGGGTATCCCATTGGCGTAGGCCTTTTGAAATTACCATAACTTATGTCTTAGGAAAATCAGCTAATTGGAGTTTAGTTGTACAAAATTGTTTTGTTTAAGTTTGTTGTATTGAACCTGTCAACAACACTTCCTGGTACGTTTCCGCAGGGAACATGTAATAACACTATAGAGACATAATCGTAGCTTGTTATTGTGCTCTTTATGAATTAGGAATTATAATATTTATGGTGAATTCTATTGAAGTTCGAATTTCTTCTCATAATCTTCGGAGGCCTTAACAAATATCAATTTAATGTACCTACCATTTTTTTCGTCGGTGTCCGCGGAATCTCGACACGTATTTGCGAATTCGAACGCAATATGCGATTCACTTCTCCTACAGCAAACAAAACGATTGGTGTTAAAGACGCTAAATTAGTTATTGATTTTTTCTTGGTTAAGTCTAACTGTTAATAATAAATCGAGGTATTTTTTCTTTGTTTTGTATCGGATACAACTTAAATGACGCATACATTTCTGACAAAACATCGTTTGTCTTTTCAAATTACTACATATAGGAGGGCAGAGCCATTTAAACCGAATGGAATGTGAGAGATATTACAATTCTTTTAGCGGTTTAAACTGTTTTGAGTAATTACATTTATCCTCGGGGAACTTTCTCCTCAACAAAAGTCAGCTGGTTAATCGATTGATGCCGGGGTCCATTCCTCATCAGAATCCACAGTATTTGTAGTGATTTCAATAGCCTCGGAAATGTTTGTTTCTTGAGAGCCTTGCTCTAACCAAACCTCGATTTTATTTCGTAAATAAAAATAAGATCAATCCTTTTGTTTTCTGTAATACCATATTGAATGTTTATACTATTCTATGGCTATTTGTAATTTAACGTACGGGTTCTGTCATTCGGGGGAAGATTTATGACAGTATTTCCTTGTTGAAAATTCCTGTTGATAAAAATTTCAATCGATTTTTGCTAAATTATCTCTGAGATACTTCAAAACTTTGTAAAATTTTATTCGCATTAAGAAATGGACGGTAATTTTGAGTCGAAGAGCACTTAAGATTTGTTAAAATGCGTAAATACAATTTTTTTAGATTAAAATCATCTCGATCAGATTTTTATCTTTTTCTTATACAAATACAATATCAATATCAACCACCTTCCCTGTTCAATTTAAATTGGCAAAATCTGGGAACATAACAGATATTTTATTTGATATTCTCGTCTAGTTTTACTCCTATTTCTTCTGCAATAAATTACCACTTCAGAAATATATGATATATGCATAATATTAGGATTTTTTACCAATAATTAAATTTCCTCTATTAATTTGTTAGTTCTTTCCTTTATTAATCTTACAGTATATCCTAAAATAATTATTATAAACGAAAACAGTTCTTATACTTCAAAGAAATGTTAGGGTTTCATTGAAACAAGGCGAGACGGTGAGAATTTGTCTAACCATTATGCACCCAAGATGAGGATTCAACTCAATTTCAGTAGTTATATAAAAATAAATAAGGAAACGTAAATAATAGTGTAGTGAAGGGTAAGTTAAGTTAGGGCTGACAACCTCATTATAACAACCATTCCACGATATTATATTGGATATTTTTGCGTTTGCATTTGGACATTTTTGCACCCAAAGTTTTGGCATTCGGCATATTGGTCATACGACGTAATTGATTTCGCATATGATATTTTTGTCATTTGCCATTATTCTCATTCGATATTGTTGTAATCGATGTTTTTGCATTCGTCGTTTTTGTACTCGACGTTTTTGGATTCGAGAGTCCGGTATTCGACGTTTCGGTATTCGATATTTTTACTATTCACGGTTATTTCCATTCGATATTATTGTTGTCGACGTTTCTGCACTTCAAGTTTTTGTAATTCGGTTATTTTGCCATTCACCGTTATTTTCGTTCCTCATTTTTATATTCAACTTTCTTGCATTCAGTAGTTTTGCCATTTACGGTTATTTTCATTCGATATTATTGTTGTCGACGTTTCTGCAGTTCAAATGTTTGTAATTCGGTTATTTTGCCGTTTACCGTTATTTTCATTGAATATTCTTGTATTAAGCATTTCTGCATTCGATAGTTTTGCCATTTGCCGTTATTTTCATTCGATATTGTTGTACTCGACGTTTCTGCATTTCAAATTTTTTAATTCGGTTATTTTACCACTCACCGTTATTTTCATTCGACATTTTTATATTCAACGCTATTGCATTCGATATTTTTGTTATTCGATTGTTTGGCCATTCGCCGTTATTTTCATTTGATGTTTGTGCGTGGCGTTTTCGCATTCAATGATTTTGCCATTTACCGTTATTTTCGTTCGTCATTTTTATGTTCAACTTTCTTGCATTCAGTAGTTTTCCCATTTACGGTTATTTTCATTTGATATTATTGTTGTCGACGTTTCTGCACTTCAAATTTTTGTAATTCGGTTATTTTGCCGTTCACCGTTATTTTCATTGAATATTCTTGTATTAAACATTTCTGCATTCGATAGTTTTGCCATTTGCTGTTATTTTCATTCGATATTGTTGTATTCGACGTTTCTGCATTTCAAATTTTTTAATTCGGTTATTTTACCACTCACCGTTATCTTCATTCGACATTTTTATATTCAACGCTATTGCATTCGGTATTTTTGTTATTCGATTGTTTGGCCATTCACCGTTATTTTCATTTGATGTTTGTGCGCGGCGTTTTCGCATTCAATAATTTTGCCATTCGCCGTTATTTTCATTCCATATTCTTCTTTTCAATGTTTCTGCATTCGATAGTTTTGCCATTTGCCGTTATATTAATTATACATTTTGCTATTTGCCGTTATTTTAATTCAATATTTTTGTATTCGAGGTTTTTGCATTCGACATTTTCTAATTCGATATTTTTGTCATTCCTTGTAAATTTCATTCGACATTTCTAAATTCAGCGGTTTTGCATTTAAAGTTTTATATTCGACCTTCTACTTTTGACATATTTGTATTCGACGTTTTAAATTCCATAGTTTTGTAATTTGCTGTTATTTTAATTCGATTTTTTTATATTCAGCGATATTGCATTCGCTATTTTTGCGGTATGATTGTTTGGCCATCGCCGTTATTTTCATATGACATTTGTATGCGGCGTTTTCGTATTCAATAGGTTTGCCATTCGTCGTTATTTTCATTCACTAGTTTTGTATTCAAAGTTCCTGCATTCGATAGTTTTGTCATTCGCCGTTATTTTAATTATGTATTTTGCCATTTGACGTTATTTTCACTCAATATTTTTGTAATTCGCTGTTAATTTCATTAGATATTTTTGTATTCAGCGATTTTGCTTTTAAAATTTTATAATCGACCTTTTCCTTTTGACATATTTGTATTTCATGTTTTTGCACTCCACAGTTTTGTTTTTTGCCGTTATTTTCATTCGAAGTTTTTGCATTCGATGGTTTTGCCATTTGGTGTTATTTTCATTCGATATTTTTGTATTCGACGTTTGTACATTTGACAGTTTTGCCATTTGCCGTTATTATCATTCGATGTTAGAGTATTCGACATTTTTGCATTCGATAGTTTTGCCATTTTGTATTCGGCGTTTTCTCATTCAACAATATTGTATTCAGCGTTCTTGCATTCACCGTTTCTGTAATTCGACATACTTTGCTGTCGATATTTTGGTCATTCAATGTTAAGCTTTTGTGACATATTATGCTCGGTAATTTTGTATTCCTATGTTACTTTATTCGTCATTTCTTTGGTCAACATTAGTATTTCGGCACTAGTGCTTCCGACATTATGCCTGGTAATCGTTCTGGCGACGATCGCATTTCTCAGATTTGCATTGTGAATCGCAATACAAGTACATTAGCGGCTGAAATACATATCAAGCAGAAGTTTCGGCGGCAATAAGAGAAGGAACTCATCGAGGGCCTCATAAAACATAATTGAAAGCTCGTTGGAAGACGTATATCTTGTCGGTCGAACGCGTACGGGGCGTCTTTACAGACGGAGCGATAATGACGCCACAAATGGCTGTGTCGATAACAGCGCCCCGACGCCAACTGAGCCGCCGAATTGTTTAGTGAGTGCAGACAAGAACGAATCGTCGTTTGTTTTGACAAATTACATGCTTACACTTGGAAAAGTGAGGTGAAATCTGCACAATTTAGTTTCGTTGCGAAATTAATAGCGGTTCCTTAATAAAACCGTGCCTCGTGTAAAAAACCAGTTTCTGCTAATCCCTATCATTCGTAACAAATCCCTTGTAGATCTACACGTTCATAACGACACGCGTAACACGGTCGTTACCGACTGAGCTGACGAACGACGCCATTTCCTCCCTCTACGCACTTCACTCACCCCGTTAGTGTTGAAGCTCAGGTGTGCACAAATCCGGACATTATTCCCTAAAGCTCAGGAACGCATATTTCACTTTCTCGAATAGTTAAAAAATCGAGGAAAATGATTTTCCCTTGGTAATGCGTTTCAAAGGTGCGTGAAAATTCGCGTTGAGGGAATTAGGGGGCGCTTTGCGTTTTTAAACGCTATCGAATGAGGTTTAAACCGAACCCTGCCCGGAATCCGACAGTCTAATTGTATTGCGATGACTTTGTTGTTTTGCTTAATTCGTTAAGACTGACAATTTTCTGCTTCTTTCGTTTCTCGTAAGGGACATCCTTTCCCGAGAAATTAATATGGATGCTTTCTCTTCTGTTAGAGGAACGACAACGCTGTTATGCCTGGACCCTGAAAAACGATACAGCATTGTGTGACGATGTGATGGATGAATGACTCAGGCAAAGGTCTAAGAGACAAGTTCTTTGTATATACATGCAGCCTTCAATGTCATGCTTTTTTATGGAAGTTGGAATCGCTCACATGTTTTTTCTTTCAGATGTATGGGTGCACACTTTTATATTTGTATGTCTCTACAGAAAAGTCTGCTAAAAATTTCTGAAAGGCTTTATTTATAGCCATTCAGCTGGAAATTTTATTCAATAAATTGAATGCCTGTCAGGCTACATAATGTTTTTGACTAACATTCCAGGCATAGAAATTTCATGAGCGTAAACCTATACCATTTTGCATTAATTTGGGAGAATTGGTAAAGCCTAGTGACTAACAAATTAATAGAAGGAGATAAACTGTCCTCAAATTGTGTAAAATATACATTATTTCTAGCAAAGCCCCGGTAAAACAAGTAAAAAATTTATATACTCATCTAGCTGTACTTCTTTGGTATAAGATCATCTATCTTATTTGAATTGAAGTTGTAGTAGAACTTTATGTATTTTATACAATATCGGTACTTTGAAGCCAAGCAGCAGATCCAAGACTGCGATTTTTGTGTAAATGTCCACGGAAACATTTTGCTGTTTTCTATTTAGAAAACATATAATATGCTAATTAAATTATAGTTGACATTGCCTGTACCTGAAAAGATCGTTTCTCATTTCTATATTGCTATTGGCTACTTCATAAAATAGATGTTCATTGCATGGAATGCGTGTTTTTACATATATTGACACACTGGTTCATTTTTGCCCTAACAAAATTTAGCGCAAGTATCATCTTCTTGATGTTTGTTACATCAAGATCCTTGAAGCCCTTGGATTTCAATAAGGCTTTTATGTCTTCAGTATTACATGTAGGGTGCAGATTTGCAGACTATATGAAAAACTCATTCAAACCCAATGAAATGCACCGTAATTATAGACATTTGTGAACCCTGAAAACCAAGAAGTATTACTACTTAAACCAAAAGAGGTCGCAAATG
Organism: Limonius californicus; assembly: GCA_014611495.1. Lineage (NCBI taxonomy): Eukaryota > Metazoa > Arthropoda > Insecta > Coleoptera > Elateridae > Limonius > Limonius californicus. The sequence goes on along the minus strand of JABXWE010021832.1, from coordinate 14,829 downwards.
AAATCAAAACCAAGCTTAACCCTACAGAAGCGCCAAGTTTTGAGCTGATTACAGTTGGAATTTTAAAACAATACCGAAAAGGTATTGTAATCCTGACGTATCTGCCTAATGCATCCTTTAGATCAGAACAGGTGCCAAGAGTATTGAAGGTAGCTATAGTAATAATGCTGCAAAAGCCAAGTAAGCCACCTAATGAGTTGAATTCATACAAACCTACATATTTGTTATTAATAATATCCAAACTATTTGATAAAATTATTCCTAAAAACTATTATCGAAGATAATGATCAAATCTGCTCATCGATATTCCTAAATGTATCACAAGCCTTTGATATTGTTTGGCACACAGGGTTTATACAGGATGTTCCACAAGTAGTTTAAACAACTTTGGCATTTAGTTGGTGAGGTCATTTTGGGAAAAAATGCCTAATTAACATAGGTCCTAATCTAACTTATTACGATACTACTGGAGATTAAAATTTTAATGGTATTATTAATTCAAAACCTCAGGTTCAAGTGGTATTTAAGAAAACAAAACAAAACAAAAATAAATTAATTATTTGAACTATCAACAACAATTGACAAAATTGTCTCAATTTTACTTAGTTTATTTGTTTCTTTGTTAAATAATATGATGGGCTCCACCCCTTTATGGAAGGCAAATATATGTATTAATAAATATTTATTATCCTGCTATATAGGTTGGACGTGGAGGGCCTTGTATGGCCACCAAGACCTCTAGGCTTGCATTCTCTGGATTTTTATTTTGGAAAACATCTAAAGCAGCTAAAGTGTTAAAATACATACTCATGGACAACTACTTGACAGAATTAATGCATCAAATGAAATGTAGTACAACAATATAATGTAAGAGATAAAGCAGTCTAAGAAGAAGAATGTATCTAGTTTATGATTCGCTGATTCGTTGGTGTCAGACCTGTATTCAAGTTCAAGGAGAATATAAAAAATAATTTTGTTTTTTAACTATTTTCTTTTTTAAATGCCACTTAATATTAAGGTTTTGGATCAATAAGGCCATTAAAACTTTTATGACCTGAAATTTCGAAATTAATTAGATTAGGGCGTACCTTCATTAGACATTTTTTACTGAAACCAACCTCACTAACCAAATGCTAAAGGTTTTTACACTAAGTGTGAGACACCTTGTATAAATTGAATAAATTGCTACCAAAACAATATGTAGAATTGCTGAAATCATACATTTCCAATAGACTATTTACAAAAAAGAAGGAAACTAGTATTTGTTGTGTCTGCAGACAGATAAGGACCTAGAAGTCACGATGGACTATGGAATGGAAGACCAAATTCAACAACGTGCTACGTAACATCGCTAATGCACTATGGTATGCACGTGATAGTGATAGCCTCCTTAGGAATCAAGGATGTCGTTAGGAAAATTAGAAGTTGTGCAGCCAAACCGAAGGAAAGACTGAACCAATACGTTAATATAGAGACAGTCGAACGTTTGGCTGTACATAACCTAAACGAGAAGACTGAAGAGAACAAAGCCGTGCGTGCTAATTTACGTGTTCAGGTATTAAAGAGAAAAGATAATTAGAGACGATAATGGGTAAACTTTAGATTGTAAGTTTAGTTTTAATAGTTTAGAGATTAATTAAAGGTAGGTTTATTAGGGTCTGGTACAACTGGGCGCCGCCAACTGGACTCCGCCGCCTGGGCGCCGGCCAACTCGACGCCAAGCCAACTGGGCGCCAAGCCAACTGCGCGCCTGCCAACTCGGTGCCAAGCCAACTCGGCGCCAGCCCAAAAGTAATATTTAAATTAAATAAGGAATAAAGCCACCCTAAGAAAAACAATACTAAAATAAATCCACAGGAAAAATCCAAATTTTGAAAGTTGCTGTTCTGTAAAACACTTATCTTCTTTTCGCTTTATTCTATAAATCGGACTCCTTTTTCTATTGCAACATGCACCCTAAACTTAACTAAGCAAATGCGGTCGCCCCAGTCGGGATTCGATCGCCCCAACGGAGCGACTGCATTTACTGTGACCTCGAGTGGACAATGCGTTCTCGCACTCGACCACCGCGGTCATAACCTGACCTAACCTAACCTAACCTAACCTAACCTAACCGCCTGTACTATGAGGCACCATTACGAAATTCTTAGAAATTTGTAAATTGTTTGTTGTAAGGTGAAAGTTTTCTAGCGTTTCTCAAAATAATAATATCCTGCTGAGGATTTAGTAAAAATTCATGGTAAAATTGTGTGTTGCGTTATGCCTGGGTGTAACTTGGAACCGAGTTGGGCTGGCGCCTAGTTGGCTTGGCGCCCAGTTGGCTTGGCGCGCAGTTGGCTTAGCGCCCAGTTGGCAGGCGCCCTGTCGGCGGCGCCCAGTTGTCTTTTACTGGGTTTATTACACAAGCTGCAATATTTTAAAACGTAATTTGTGCTTTATACGTATTTCGACATTTTACATGTCATTTTCAAAATCATTTAATATTGTAAACATTTGTAGTTAGGGCAACACACGCTTGATTTTGATTTCGGACTTGGCTCTGGGCTTTTATTCCAAAACAGATTGACAAATTAATTAGAAAGAAAGATTATAAATTAGCCATTCAAAAAATATATTCTTCAAAAGACCACTCTTAAAATGTTGAATATATTTCAATTTCTTATTTCGGTTAAATATCGAAGAAAATTACTGAAATTATAATCAAAACAAGTAAAATATACAACCACTTTATAAATCACCAGAAAACACTTTCAACGCAAAAGATAGAACTAACGATTGGTTAAAATCAGGTACTTACAAATTAAACTGTTCACAGTGTAATGATGTATACATAGGTCAAACAGTGAGAAATTTTGATACCACAGACAAAGAACACATTCGCTCATACAAATATAAACACCCAGAAAAACTAACGCTAAACACTTATCAGAACACAATAATGCATTTACGTTAAATAATATAATAAGATTTTTACACTTCTGCGATGATAAACGTAAATTGGATACAGTCGAGGCCTTTCAAATTCACAAACACACTTTAAAATATACACATTTAATGAACGAGCATATTGAGTTCATAAATTCCCTGCCATTGGAGGTTTTGGAACAGAAGACCAGAGCCAAGGCCGAAATCAACATCCAGTGTGCTGTTACCCTAGCTACAAATGTTTACAATATTAAATGCTTTTGAAAATGACGTGTAAAATGTCGAAATACTTATAAAACACAAAAAGTAAATATATCCTGTTGAAATTGAGTCTATTATTAATATTAAAATATAAATATGAATTTCAACGCAGTAAGGCAAGAAACAATTAACAAATTAAAATATGACTTACCCTCCCGGAAGGGACACGATTGGTTTACCATTTTTTATGAAAAATGGTGAATAAATGCAGTTACTGTGCCTATGTTTGCATACAAAATTTCAAGCTATTGGTGCGATCACTGACTGAGTTATTGCCAAACCAGGGTTTGTATTTAGCCATCTTTCGATGGTTGTATCTGCGTAACGAAGCATTTCCGGATACATGTTTATCGAAACTCTTTTTGGTATTTTTAACTGCAAAATACGCCGTCAAAGTTTGTACATATAATTTTTGGGACATCCTGTGTATACCTCAAAGAACAACTTTGAGAACAAATTTAAAGATGCAATTAATTATTTTTATTTTAAATCCATTGTGGAAAATGTATTGCGATTAGTAATCCGTGCTTGTACTGAAAGAATGTGTAGTCTTACATTTTTTGGTAAGTTATTACAATAAACTATTTTCAATTTTCAATATATGTATAATAATATATAATACCGAAAAAGCAATAGGTAAAATGGTATGCGAGTATATAGTAGAAACTAATAGCATTTTAGCTTTCAAACAAGGAACTGGAAAATAATACACTTAACACACCGCAATCACCGTCTTCGTTGGATACGAACGGTGACCAAACGGAGTCTGCCCTTAAAAGACAAACTAACTCTTGTGACTCTCTTACAGAATTTAGAGAGATTACATTTTAGTAACATTTCCTATTTTCTTTTTCATGTAAAAAAATGTCTGGTAATTCTCGAAGGTTAGGATATGAGTGGGAAGATAGGATATTAAATAAAGCCTGTGTTATAATTCGTGTTAACATCAAAAAAACTCTTAAATCAGGTTAGCTAAGTAAGTGTTTCGGGGGATCACTAATATTTTAACATCAATATAATTTAAAATGTACATTTAGTGAACTGTTGTGGCTGCAGTAATGAAAGACTGCAATATCAGTCGTCGTAAAGTTTTAATATGGGTACAACAAAATAATAAATTTACGTGTCCGATACTCCGACAGTGTTGATCTCTTACGAATATTATATACCTACAATGAGTAGATCGAACAAGATTGCTTCATGGATTAAACCATAAGCAGAACTAGTAATGGATGGCGAGAAAATATTTCGGGCTTGCAGCAAAGGTAAGTTAAATAATTTTTCTTATCTAAATTAAAATTATATTTCATATTATTATGTACGTAACTAAAATAAAGTCATGACAAGGAAGGTAGTGTTTGTTTTTGTTTTTAACGAGTATCAAAAATTTTTATATTATTATTTAATTATTTGTCGTTGTAGGTGTATTCTGAGAGAAAATCGTTGGTAGATCAGCACACTGAAACGCCTTCACATAGTGCAAAATGTGAGAAATGGAAGCGAAGCAATTGTTCTCAGCAAACCATGACTCAATGTTCAGGGACGAGTTCCAAAAAATCGGAGCAAGAAGAATTTAATAAGGAGATATATAAGGCATTAATTTCGTCTAATATACCGTTATCGAAATTAAATAATGTTTTATTTAAAATCGTTCTTACAAAAATTTTGTAAACAAAATGTACCCGACGAAAGCACCTTACGAAAAAATTATGTAATTTCGTGTTACAATGAAACAATGTCTGAAGTTAGACAGTTAGTGGGTAGTAATTTTGATTATATAGTCGTAGATGAAAGTACGGACAAATGTGGCCGCTACATTGCCCATTTATTAAAAGGAATTCTTCATAAAGACATTTTAAGCAAATTATATTTATTAGCTTCCAAACAACTTCAAAATACAAATAATTTAACAATTGTCCGATTGGTACCCGAAAGTGGACCTTGTGGAAAAATTTTGCTCATGTTGTCCGACGCTACCACCTACATGACACGAGCCGCTCAAAATTAAAAATTTTTTTACCACATCATTCGTGTAACTTACTTAGCTCACGGTTGAGATCGTGTAGCCGAAAGTATTAGGAATTTCCCCTTGTTAACGATTTAATTAGTAACGTAAAACAAAATTTTTAAAAGCCTCCTTGAGAGTCCAGTTTTATAAGGAGCGATTTCCATTGGCTCCCGAACCGATAATTACAAGATGGGGCACAAATTAACCAAGTTCTTAGAGACGAAATAGCAAGAGATAATAATTTCAGTTTTAATTTGGAATTCAGTGTTAAGTAAAAAATGCACCCATTACTTATGTCGATGTAGAATAGTATATTGTTTTACAAGTTTAGAAAAGTGTCAGTTTTCCAGCAAGTGCAAATGTTTAATTAACGAGCGAGCGCAGCGAAGCGAGTCAATTAAATTTGCACAAGCATGGAAGAAACACTTTTCAAACGTGTAAAACATCCTATTTTTTCGTATACTTAATGGAAAAGGATAAATAAAAATTTAAAATTTGACATAACATATTTTAAAATTTGTCAAAAAATGTAATCAAGCAAGATACTGCGTTGCTTCCTTGATTACATGTACTAAAAGTGTTGCTAATAACATGGTAACAAAACATTATAACGACGAGTAAATAAAAAAAAAAAGTGTTGCTAAAAAGAAAAGTGTTGCTAACAAGAAAACTAACACATTTCTTTACGATTTTGTTGCTAACAAGAAAACTAACACATTTCTTTACGATTTTCTCACAATATAGTATGCCCTTTTCCATTAAGGATACGAAAAAGAAGCTTTTCTATTTATAAACATATGTTTTCAGATAGAAGGAATAATTTCTTGTTAGAAAATGTCGAACAACTTCTATTGATTAATTATTTTAGAAATAGTTCTTAGACTAATAGTTCTAGGTTTAGTTTTTGAATATAATACGAGGAAGTTAATTAGTGTATGTATTTGTTAATTTTGTCCAATAAAAATTATTATACTTCAGTTTACAACTTTTATTAATTATTCTTGTTAGTTTTGCATATTTCGCTGCATATATGCCCCAAGTATATGCAAATTTTCCAAAAAATCTCTGCACTTATATGGGCGCATATATTTCAATTTTGTCGTGCATATTATCCACTCTTTAATCATAACTATGTGATTTAAGCTAATTGCTTTCTTTCTTACGAGACGTAGCAATACCTTATGCCCGTGTTGCGCATTTTAAAGTATCACAGACATAGAGGACCTACAGATTAACGTGGGCTCCGAACCACGGGAAGTGTAAACTATTCCAAAAATAAGAATGACTAGTTAGAATACCTCCTGGTTTTTCGATACCTTGCGAAGGAGAACGGCCGTTAAAATTCCATGTTCCAGTACTGGGAATTGAACTTACCAGCGAATCATGGAACATTTTAATTACTGGTTGTAATATTACGATGTTAATGAAATAAATAGCCAATTAAAATACAATCAGTAAAATAAATACAGCCGTGGGGCTGTAAATATGATGTATTCCACTTGTCAGTCAAGAAATAGGTTGCGGGTTATTATACATGTTTATTAAATTTGTCTGGCTAAATGTTTCGGTACCGATGAAGTTGACAGTTTATTCAGTTTGATTATCTAAGGGCAGTAACACTGGTAAATAGTTACGCAAAATGTATTCATTAATCGTTCATTTTTGTTAAACGCATATTTGGAACATTATCTAGAAAAAAACAGTAGCTAGAGTTACGTAAAATTAAAAAATATTAATTAGATTGTAATGCCAAGAACGGATAGCGGTACTAGGTTTCACTTTTAAATATTTAGGTGTAAAATATGTAAATACATTCAAATTATAGTAATTTCTATAACGTTATTATGAGAAAAAAATAATACGTAATTGGTGTCTACATTTTGTGTAACAGTTGTTAGGAATGAAAATATGTATTGACAATAAAATGGCAGTTAAATCCGTGCAAAAGATTTGGAAGTTGTTAGTTCGATCCATCAATAAGCGTCAAGACGAGGAGCAATTTATAAATTGCCTTTTTGTTTGCTTAGGTCGCGCTCTTCTGCTAAGATTATCTGATTTTCAAAACTTTTTCAACCTTCTACCTTGTTTAACTTCACGTCATGTTATTTTGGTAGGGCGTTGGTATCTAATCTGACTAAAATTAACGGTTAATGGCTACAAAAATTGATGGTGCAATGAAAACTTTCGCTAGCCAAAAATTGTTGTTCGATGAAGGTCTAATAGTAACAGTAACATCGAAAACATAATTTTTGTAAATGTTGTACTTGTTGGAAAATTGAAATTTTATAAATTTAATCCACATAAACGCTATAAAGCGATCGTTACAATAGCATTAGATCTATCTTTATTCAGCGAAGGATATGGCCAGAACAGTGAATAACTATTTTTGGTTAGATTGGCGTGTTATCTGGCATTCAGAAAATTATTTTTATTTAATATGAATCAAATCGTTTCATGTTTTCGTCTGAAACTCGAAATTTCTATTTGACATTAATTTTATCGTTCTTTTGTATGACAACTAAACATCTAGCACGATAAAATATATTCAGATCATTTATTTATTATCGTAGCTGTATATATTTATGGTGTTATGGTACAGCGCTCGCTTTCTGAGTAAAACTCGATTCTGGCTTGGATTCGAAACCTAAGCATTACTATGCAGATTTATAAAAATCTTGTGCTGACACCCACTACACACAATTTCCTAATCCGGTGGAATCTTAATGCTAAAAACCTTCTCTGGAATTTCTGTCGTTCGGATTCGACGTTAAACTGTAAGGTCCCCCGTGTCTTTACCTTAGCGCTGAGGAGAAACACGTGGCAGTGAAGAGGCCGATACTCAGCAGTGGGACGAAAATGCTGTCACTGAATATATTTATCCCAAAAACAACAGTGTTAGTCTAAAAATATTGAGTTTGAATATTTGTAACCCGAAAATCGGAAAGCGTAAAATAATTCAAATAGATGATTGTATACCACGTTTAAAAAAATCTGATTAACACCGTTGATTGTTTAAATTCTAAAATTGTTTGTCCAGTGGACTGTTCTTCAGAATTAAATGAAATATTTTTTAGAGCGTTAAATAACGACAGTACTGCAATATATTTTCTCTGTTTCAGCATTAGAATGACATTATTCTCGCACTACTTTTAAGACTAGTATGGAGTTCATTCTTAAACGATTTTGAGTGACATTTTTTTGTCAGCGATTGGTATGCCTGCGGTCTGACATTAAGTGTATGTTCCCTGCTGAAGACTTTAGCAGATTTGGGTATTATCGCGGTCTGCGAAATTTAAATTGATATATTTTGCATTAAACCATAATGTCGATTTCGTGTTAAATAAACTTTGAAACGTCGAATTCCCGCAACTGACACACACAAATAATTGCTGCCAACCTAAATATATTCTACCAAAAGTTTCCTAGAAATTGTCAATTATTTTTATAAAAAAAATTAAATAAATAATGTAAATGGAAGCCGAAACAGAGAAAATAGTATAAAAAACTCGTTACAGAAGGCGATTCAAGCACTCGTCCGTTCGGACACTCGCCGCTACGCGGCTCGTGTCCGAATTTCGGATTCGTGCTTGAATATGTTGCCTTCTGTAACTCATGTTTTAATATACTATTTTTAAATTTTGATGCCCCTAGTATTTATTTAATTCATAAACTTTTCTTGTATATTTAAATGATGTAATATATAAAATGTTTAATAACTTTTCCGGTACTTAAACAATACCCAGTTTGATAGAAATCCATTCCTATTTGATTTTTCGTAGATAAGCAAGTTAGCATATACTATTTCTGATGTTTTATGTGTACATAATCTTTAGAATTCTACGAAGACACAATGTGTAAACAACATTCACAACCAACAGAAAGATCAGCTCCATTCTACGAAACCCCAAAATAAGGATACCCCTGAAAAATCGTGGTGTCTACGAAATTCCTTGCCAGAACTGCGATCAAACATACATAGGTCAAACAAACAGACGAGTCAATGTGAGAAAAGAAGAAAACGAAAATGCCGTACGAAAGAACTAGAAGACTTCATAACTGGCACAACACGTAAGCACATTGTCCCACAAAATTGCTTTCGAAAACACCAAAGCACTGGCCAACATAGGACACCTGAATTCAAAAATAACAAGGGAAGCTATAGAAATCGAGAAACTCCCAAGAAACCTAAAATTTCGTGATGACACCCAAAGACTGCCATCCGCTTGGAAACCGGTTCTCGCTAAAAAATAAACATGCAACAGAAACCAACAAGCAAACACGAAACCACCTCAACAAAATCAGAACGTTCCAGCCATAGCCGGTCCCGTCACACGCAACAGCGTCCGAAATCAACAAAACGCAACCACACGGAACGGTCAAGCAGTATATATAGCCCCATCAGAAACGAACGGCAGCAGACGTAGTACAAGAAGCACCAGAAGAAAGTTTTCCGGCAAGACCTGAAGATGGCAAATGTGACTTTGCCGAAACGTCGTCAAGACAACCATCCTGATCCGTCCCAGGACCAAGAAGTTGCTACGCGGAAGAATTCCTGGAAGCCAATCACAGCAAATTTTGGAAGTGTTACAACCCCAAATATGCCGAATGTACTCTAACAAGCTTTAAAAAGCTCGGATAATTGATCCCAGTATAGTACTCATCAAGCTAAACAAAAAAGTCTTAACCAGCATATGTTCGCAAACTAGCTTCAGATACAGAGGCAATTTTGTATTTTAATCACTAATTGCATTCTTGTGAAAAAACTCGAATAATAAAGGCATTAACAGGTAAATAAATACATTATTTACTCAAATACAAAGATCTAGAGATTTAAAATCAGGGGATCTACATGGCTCTGCAATTAGAACCGCCGTCCTATTCATTTGTCGTTATAGGTTATAGGTATTCTCGGTCATTTATTGAAAAATGTGGAGGAGTCCCATCGTGCATAAACCACAGATGAACCCTATTATTTAGAGGCATGTCTTCCAATAGTGAGGGTAAAGTATAATTTAAAAGTCAAGATACAGTCCATCAATTAATTGATTTAATAAAAATACTGGCTGTGTTAGACGGTATTTCAAAATACCCAGCCAAACATTTGACGGAAATCGTTTCTGATGTCTTCACTCGGCAACAGTGTGAGGATTATCGCCTGCCCAAGCAGGATTATTTAGCAGATTAATGATACCGCTATTCATAAAAGTAGGTTCATCGGTAAATATAGTATTGGTACCAAAGTTTGGATTGTCTGCAACTCTTCTCAGTATGAATCTAAAAGACATCATTATTGAAGTATGACGGAAGCAGTAAGGGCTTGTACTCACTGTATATGGTATGGGATACAATTGTGTACAGTAGACAAATAATAATAACTTACATTTTGAGCTTCATGGCAAATGAAAAGCTTATTATTGTAGTTTATTGATTAAAATACAAAACCTTTAAACCTGTTTTAAACAATTCCAAAATTTTCCTAAATACTACAAAATGGAAACGTTCCATAAACCTTTCTCAAGCGTACAGCTTTATATTTGTACGGGGTCAGGCAAAAATACGGAACAATGCAAATATCTCTAATACGGCAAATGAAATTTTGGCATTTTCAACAGGAAAGTTCTGATGCATATTGGCTTAAAAGAACTTCCCGTTTAACCGCAAATAGTATCAACTTTTTTATTTTAAATGGAATACTCCGTATATTTTTGATAGATCGATAGAATTCTTTGCGCTGCGAGGTCAGTGATATAAGGTTTGATGCGTTTATTTTAAATAATTCTAAAGATATTGAAGAAAACATGCAACAATAATGCTTCGTACTTTGTTTTATTACTTTGTAAATTATAACAATAAAACGTTGACAAAACAAACAAATAAGTAAATACCAATATTATTGGTTGAGAAGATGCTCAAAATGACCACCATTTACTTCTTGGCAATAACCAAATCTATGTACAAATCTTTCAGTTATGTACATTAACAAGGTGCTTTACAGGAATTATATTATTTTCTCCAACAATTCTGAGCCTGAATTTTTTCAAATTGTTTGCTCGTTCGGTATAAACTTTAGATTTTAAATGTGCTCACAGAAAGAAATCCAATGGGAAATTTCATCGGAATCGCGGTTGCCGTAGGGAGAGATATTCGCATTGTTACCTACTTTTGTCTAACCCTGGACAAGATTTGCGTTAAACTTTTAATAAATATTTAAAAATCTATCTATAATATTTGGTCAGCGGTTTTCTACAAATACACGCGCATTATACATATATCTCCGCTCTTTTTCTGTGTACATATTCAAGTCATGTCTTATTTAATTATAATTTTAAGTTTACTTCAGTACATCGTATCAAATTCAAGAACTGGTGATCATGCTTATGCAATAGTGTATATTGAATTAAATGACTACAAAATCAAGAATAAATCTGGTTTAGTTAACTACTTATAGTTATAACCCACAATTAAGGTAGAATATCTAGAACTGATCGGAAAATTTTGAAAGCTAAGCCCCTGTTTCATGACAATAATAGAAGGTGGTTTAGTGTCTAGAAGAAACGTCGTTGGTGTAGGCTCCGAACCATGGGAAGTGTAAACACTTCTATTCCAGAGAAGATTTACTAGGCAGAATACCTCGCTGGTTTGGCATTACCTTGAAAGGGTAATCGGCCTTTAAAATCCGATGTTCCGGTACTGGGAATTGATCCCCAGACCTTCAGCCTAGAAGTCTAACCTATAGCTCACGACCGCCTCTATTAATTTGATACATGCTTTTTACAAAGGTATTAACTATTTAATTTTGTATAAATACCGTATGCTCTAGTACTGTAATTGTTATTTATTTTTGGAGAAGTTTTGGATGGAGTTAGTTGGTTGTTTTCATGTTTTTGGATAAATATCAACCTCGAATACTTTTAGCAGATGAGTTTGAAAGTTTTCTTCTTTTACAATTGTGATATTTGTTGAACTTGATATTTTAAGCTGGAAGTTTCTTGAATACAAAACCGTGTTTCCGATTAAAAGTAGAAAGGAGCTGCATGGGTACTGATACTAGTTAACGGCTGCTTGCGAATGGTGGCTCGTGAAGTTTGCAAGAGAATCATCCCTCAGTTACAGGCACCCAATGAAATAATGTGTGCGCCTTTAATTGAACAAGGGGACAGGAATCGGTAGGTCCGCTCGTTCAAATACACATGTATGGGCCACGAAACTTGGTTGGAATTTAATTTAGAAAGTTTTTCTCAAGTTCGGGTCTTGGAATTAAGTTTTGGGTAAATTGAACTAAAGGAACTATTCCCAAACTTATTTAGCGGATTTCCTTCTAAGCCGATGGCTTGCACTGTACTAATCTTTTATTTATTTTCATCATATTTCGCCCCACAATGGAAAATGCGCACTAGAAATCCTCGGAAAATTCCTGCTGCTTATAAGACTTTGGATGTAATTCGTGGAACCAATCGAGTGCCAGTTCAATCAGTGAAAGTGATCTATTAATTTTCTTACTTTTAGAGCTGAATGTTTTCCTAGTATTTCTAAAATATCTGAAATGATCTTGCAAAGTGAATCATTTTATTTATTTTAAATAAAGAGCGAACATTAATTTCTGAAATTGTATTTAATTTGCAATCGAGTTGTCGTTAACGTCATAATGTTCCAACAGTTAACTTCGGATGTTTATTTTAACGTGTACAAAATTTATATTCAAATCAATACAAACTGTTATAACATGTACAATGTACCGTTTGCGTTGATATAAACCCTAAATTGTATTTCTGTTGATGTGCTTGATGAATTTCAAGCATTGTATTTCCTGGAAACTATAACACAAACACAGAATAATGTAGTTTATGAATCAGAAGCCTCTACTGTACCTGAAATACACTAATTATGCGCAGATCTTGTTTATTAAGGAATAAAACGGTGTAATTTAGTATATAAATTTTGAGTTACTACTGTCAGATTTTCAACACGGGAAATTTAGGCTTTTCTTAGTTGAAGTTTATTTAAATTTCTAATTTATCCGAACACTTTTGAATGTGCTTATTTGTTTCACGACTACCTACAAAACGTGTACACTGATTCTAATTGTCACAATCGAACACCGACATAAATGTGTATGCTGTTGTATCGATCGAATGTAAACGTATTGTTATTCAATTTGGTGACGGTTTATGAGCAAACATTCAAGAACATAAGGTAAATTGCATAAAAATGTTTGCTGTGTGGTTTGTGTATCTTCCTAAAATATTTGGAGCGACTAATTATATTAGGAGTTTAAAATATGTAGGGCTGCCTTAATCGTTGATGTAATACATCCCTTTGGCTGAAACTTCAGCATTTAAAAATTGTGTTGTAGTTAGGAATTACGAGTAAGTTTACTAGACAACAGCCTAAGTTAAAGTGACTTTAAACTTCAATCACAGATGTGATATTGATTATTTAGTAATAATTTGCAAACATTGCATTACCTACTGATCTTTATTGTTTTTATAACAAATGTTTACAATGAGCACCATCATTTTCATTCTGAGAATTAATTCGTCTTCATTTGCAACTGGCAACCGATACACCATATCTCTGAGAAATCCCCAAAGAAATTGGTATGAAGGATGTGTGGTAGACCATGAGTTCTCCACGACCAATCCATATTCTTGGATAACTATCATTAAGCCATTCTATTATCCCGATTTTCTAGAGTGTCGGAGATGTACTATATTTCATTTCTAATCGCTAAAGGCACATCATCTAACAAACCAGGTTAACTATTAATTAAAAATTGACATGTATTTCTGCATATAATCGACGTGGAAGAATAAACGGACCAAATCAGTTTCCAATGATTTTCCGCCCAAATACTAAAGTTGAGCCGCTCTTGGTGAATCCGTTAATATGAATGAGGATTCTTTTGAGTCCATTCGTACCTATTATGGGTGTTAAAGTTTCCATCTCAAAGTATCTTCACCTTGACGAAGGCATGTTTTGCCGGGTGGTGGGGCTTGCGTGCTCTGAGGATCCTTTGAGCTACACCGACGGTAGCGTAGCTACTGGCAGGGGCGCCCGCGGCGGACAGGTCGAAGGTGAAGAGCCAGACTAAGAAAGATGCCCGGTTCTCCCAGGATGGGGGTATAGTCATGAGGCCAACAACTTCATACTACTACAAAAACCTTAAACGCTAAAAAACCTAGTAATATGCCTCGGACGCAGGACGGATCTAATAAACGACGGAAACAGCAACTAAAATGGATTCTGAATCTAGGAAAATAAGAAGGATTAGGAACATAAGAAGGATTAGGAACAAACAACAAGAGATCGTGGCAGAAATAGTGAAATGAAATAGTATATTCTTCAACGAGTGTAGAATGACAGCTATTATTCACGAGGATGAAAATTCTGTCACGAGCCGAAGGCGAGTGACAGAATCATCCGAGTGAATAATAGCTATTCTACGCGAGTAGGAGACTATACTTTCTCCACGACTATTTCATAGCAAGTTACAATTTTTAGTCTGAATCAGTATTATAAAAATTTTGCTTTAGATGAACGTATATCGGTTCACTAGCCACAACGATTTTATGCCGTGTGTACTGTTTCTGCGATTTCCTCGGCAGTAAATTACACGTCGTTTTCGCGGTTTCCGT
>JABXWE010021831.1:0-15206 GCA_014611495.1 Limonius californicus | reverse complement strand
AGACTGTTGATGAATGATGCAATGTACGATTAATGGTTTTGAACCGTCGTCATTTTTTACGGCCGTTGATACGAGAGCAACGACACCTTTATTTTTTCCACACATGTTTTTGCCACCATCAGTGGTGATACACTTCAAGTTTTTCCACTGAAGATTGTTTTTCGGAACAGCATTTTCAACTCATTTAAAAATATTTTCTCCAGTGGTCGTGCCGTGAATGCTATGAACGTCATGAAGCTCTTCATACACTTCATAATTTTTATCTATCCCTCGAATAAAAAGTAACTCCTGAGCAGTATCTGAAACATCTGTTGACTCATCCAGGGCCAAAGAGAATCACTCTTAAGTGTTGATTTTTGTCAGATAATTGAGTTAATATATTTTCTGCAATATCATCTACTCTTCGAGCCACAGTCTTTGCTGACAAACTGATGTTTTTAAATAAATTAGCCTTTTCTGGACACATTTCTTCTGATGAAATTAAATTAAACACTCACAATTAAACACACTGTATTTTCACTAAGAAACTATAGTCACAAAGCGCACTAGTCGCACTATATTGCGCTTTTCAGATCGCACTTGTCGCTCCGAATTCAAACTTTGGAACTGTCCAAATCTCGGTTGTCTCGCGTATTTGTACCACGCGTCCTCGGTGCGTAGAGCATATTCGAAAACTCCCGAAAGTACTCGAATCTTCCAGACAAGCGATCACGCAGCAGAACTTTTCCAGAACATGCTCTAACTCTGCTACTCGGTACAAGATGGCGTTGTATACTTCGACTAACCAAGCATAATTGATGTTTTCGCGTAATTCCGCCGCTCCCCACAAGATGGCGCTGTACTACTGTAGCTTGCCACGTCCTGCACTTAACTTCTCTACTCTCCGCAAGATGTCATTATTGTACATTTAGTATGATCGTAAGTAGTCGTAACAATGCGTAACGCACAGCACGCGCAACGGCTATTTCCGCCGCAATGAAATGTCCTTCAAACTTGCCCGTAAGTACCAATCGAAATTGGGAAACGGAGCGGAGTCAACCCCCGCGTCCTGCGCTATAGATATCTCGCTCGCCGGCTAGTCCCAGTACGAAAATTTGCGCGTAATTCAATACTACAGTATGTTGGTATGATAAGATAATCAAGTCTTGGCCCTTGGGACTTAGTGGTCTTTAGGCTAAAAAGTTTGGAGACCCCTGGTTTAAAACAACGCACGGAACCTAACCTTCACGTACTGCGCGCACTAAACCGCGTGCTTTTGTTTGTGCGTATACCACGCTGAGGCTGTGACGTCACAAGCACATGCTAAATTGTAAATTGGGTTATGTCACGCATGAGCTGTGAAACAATTGTACTTGGTGTGAAAAAGAAACCGAAATGTAACCTCAAACCTTTCATATTTTGTGTACCAAACAGAATCATATGTACGTTAAGCAAAAGTTGTGACTTTGCTTCAGTTACAAATTAAATAATTATTTACTTCTCGAGCTTCAATTATTTAAATTTGATGCAAATTTAGATTGTATAGAATGCACCCCATTTGAGTGATCTTCACTCCTATGACGTGAGCGGAGTTAACGCCATAATATAACGGAAATATATTTAAAATAATTGTTTGCTTGTTTCAGATATGTTTGCACAAACTGTGCATTAACGGGCATAACATACAATTTTCTGCACAAACATTCGTTGAAGAAGCACTTGACTGAGTCAATTCATCCGGTTTCCCCAAACCCTAGGATAGAAGAATGGGTGCAAAAAGTGCTCACCATACAGCGTCGAATAATTGCAGATAATGAATCTGCAATTGCAGCAACTAATATTCAAGCTGCTGCACCTACAAAGAATGTGGGTAAAGTTAAGAAAACTGGAAATATTGAGGGTCTAATGGGTGAAACAACAGTTAAACAAGCAGTTGCGCCGCCTACCGCAGCTGCCAAAGAAACAAATTTGCCCGATTCATCCAGTAATTCGGACACTGAAGTTCTTCTTAACAAGGGAAAGCAAACTCCTGCAACACACCAGTGCCAACATTGCAATTACTCCTGTAAGGCTGCTAGTGATTTGCGCAAGCATGAAAGACGACACTGGGTGCAGAAACCGCTTAAATGTGGCCATTGTGATGTAGAAGGTAAGGAAAAGGAAAAAATTTCCTATGATAGCGTCATCTACAATGGCGGTACCCTCAATACCGCTCGCTTGGGGTCAGTAGTACAATCGTTAGTTGACCACTACCATAGTTCCAGTGATCCATGGTTTCACAGATGACCATGGTTCAGAGACGGAATTGTTGTATAAAAGAAGTGTAGAGTCAGCTAAACTATTAGTTAATACTACAAACGAAAGTTGGTACCGTCAAATTATCAAGAATTAATAGTGACAATTATACAGGGCGTCTCAAAATTGACGTCCGTGCTTTCGGGATTTGATACAAGGGGCTAAAACAAATCAAAAATTAAGAATGTACAGTCGTTAATTATGAAACACGCTTTATTTTCACTAAGATTTACTTTAATACCAAAGATTATAGATTAAATTATTTATTGTTCCTCTTAAAGATGTAAACGAAAACAGCATTTGGTTGGTAGATTTTACTGCTAGCCGCTAGTCACCACTAATTACAGACAGTTGCAATTGTCTGGTTTTGATATACAGGGTGGCCCATCGAAAACGAAACGCGTGTTTTGCGACACAACCTCAATTCTTCGTGTTTCGTGAAATATCCTCGGATTCGAATCTGAGCAATCGCGACAGTTCTAACGATTGACTGTACTGTTTCCGAAAATATGCATTTGTTGGGAAAACAGACGTTAAAAAGAAAATTTGGATCTGTTTACTTATAGTCTCAGACAATGGCAAACGGCTGTCAAAGTCGTCTTTATTGAGGTCTTACAGCAAATGAATCTTGGGGGGATAAAACTGGTAGTATTTTAAAATTCGTTGAATACTGGTTTGATTAATACCCGATACGATAGCCATTTGACTTGTACTCAACGTAGGATCGACAACAGCGTGGCCCAGAAGCGCGACTTCCACCGCTTCATTCCTTACCGGCGCATATCGCTTTTTATTTGCGTCAGACCCGCTCTTCCTAAATTTTCTCAGTAATTCCATTACATCCTTGCGATTCACAAGCTTATCTACACGCACGTGGTTGAACAATTCGGAGCTTCTATTGGCGCATTCATTGCTTCCGAAGAAAAACGCAATTATTTCAACTCTTTCTGAAATCTAATAAAACTATTTTAAATGTTCAAAAAATAGAACAACTACGAAATACGGCGTGATACTGACGTGATAAAGTAAAAAACCATCCAAATATATAGGTCAACGTATGGTGAACGAATGCCGTTTAACCTTTCCACAAATGCTTCGGAATGTGGGACGACGTTTTGATCAAGACGGTTTCTTTGGACCGCATTTGCGCGGGTTCTAATGTTCGGATTCCAAAAATATCAAAACTACTGCAAAGAAAATTCGTCGAGCTTTCAAGTGGTATGCCTTTTGATACCCTTTGTCATTACATTTTTGGGTGAGAATTACCCCAACTTTGAGGTTTAAGATAGGTGAACGGAAATAGCCGCATTATACCAGAGGTATTTTTTAAATAAGGTCCGTTTTTTAATAAGAAGAAAAATATTGTAAATATCATTAAAATATATTTTTTCCATATTCTACACACTTATCTAATTTTCTACATAATTTCCATTTTTGTTCACACCGCTCAAAAAGTTATTCAATTCCCACGTCGAAAGAAATCTGCCGCTTGTGAAGAAGCCCAATCCATGACTGCAGTTTTCACTTCTTCGTCATCGTTGAACCGTTGACCACCAAAGAACTCCTTTAAGTACCGAAACAAGTTAAAATCACTGGGTGCAAGGTCTGGACTGTAAGGTGGATGATATAGTTGTTCCCATCCAAAAGACCTGATTAGACCTTGTGTTTGTGCAGAAACATATGGCCTTGCATTGTCATGGAGCAACATCACACCGGAAGCTGGTTTGGTATGGCACGCCGGAGTTTTCTCAAGGTCACGCAGTACGCATCAGAATTGATTGTTGTGCCTCTCGGCATAAAATCCACTAACAAAATCCCTTTCCTGTCCCAAATGACAGTTGCCATGATCTTTCGTACTGAAATGGTCTGTTTGGCTTTCACTCTGGTTGGCGACGATGTGTGTCGCCATTCCATTGACTGTTGCTTGGACTCAGGAGTCATGTGAGACACCGAAGTCTCATCTCCTGTAACGATTTGGTCCAACAATTCATCTCCTTCCTGATTGTAACGAGTCAAAAACGATAAAGCACGGCCCAATCTTTTTTTTGTGATCAACAGAAGGCAGTCTTGGAACCCATCGAGAACATAATTTTCGATAATTCAGTTTCTCCGAAACAATGGTGTACAAAACTGACCTTGAAACCTGTGGAAATTCAATTGATAACTTTGAAATCGTGAATCTTCGTACCTCTCGAATTTGGTTGTCCACATCACGAACCAAATCTTCAGAAATAAGAGAAGGTCGGCCAGGGCGTGGCTCATTATGCACATTAACCCGCCCGTCCTTGAACATTCTCACCCACTTTCGAACTTTACTATCACTCATAGCATTATCACCGTAAACTTCACAAATCTGACGGTGAATTGCCGCTGCTGCCAAGTTTTTTGCACCCAAGAATCGAATTACAGATCGTATCTCACAGTCGGCGGGGGACTCAATTTTTTTAAACATTATAAACTTCTACAGCTCAGCACACAGACAGACGATACGGCTGCAAATGGCGTCTAAACGCGCGCAAAGCATGCTGGGAGCAGATGCGCAAGCGCACTGTGACAATCGCGCGTCACTCTCGTTCAGAAACGGACCTTATTTAAAAAATACCCCTCGCATGTCTACCTGGCAAATTAGTTTCACGCGTTTAGGCATTTTTTGAAGAATTGATATTTAATGTCGCAAACTACATAGTTTCGTTTTCGACATTACACCATTAGATGTGATGTGTGGTTCAACGCTGACGCTGGTTTAAACAATGATTGTACGACTGATCCATAATGTTACATTAAAGCCGAAACAGCTTAATTACGCCTATTTAATAGAAACATGAGAAAGTCCAGAAGAAGTTGTTGTGTTAAATTTAAATTTTGCCGCTCCATTTGGATTAGAGTCGAAAGCTAATTGCCGCTTAATAGGAATTAAAATCGTTATTTTAATTTCCGTTTGTATGTTGTGTGTTGGTTATTTTGTTGTTTTTAACTAGTTCTGTTTTCACCCCACGGCAAAATAGCGAAACGAAAATCACGCATGATGCACACCCATCGAAAACCCAAAAGCCGCCCCTGCAGCACTCGATTTATTTACGGCCTCCCGTAGATAGAATTTGGGAAGTCCGGAGTCAACGAAGGTGTAAAATCGACTGAAGAACTAACACGACTCAAACCTGCATTTCCCCCAAAAAATTGCAACATATTTCGAAACACTTCAAGAACGAAATTGACACGTGCGTCTTTCGACTGTCAACATAGAATCCCAGTAAATGTTTTTGAACGGCAAATCTAGCCTACAAAGGCAAACCGTCGAAATTGGCCTAGTCATAAATCAATCTTTAAGAACCAAAATAACCAAACTGTTATCAACATACACACGGCGATTAAAATAACGTTTTTAATTCCTGTTAAGCGGCAATTAGATTGCGACTGTAATCCAAATGGAGCGGCAAAATTGAAATGCACATAACAAAGTACTTTATTTATTTTGTAACAGTATTGTATAGTAGGCGTAGAGCTATTTGGTTAAACCGTCTTAAAAGCGTATGTAGTAATCCTATGTAAAACCCATTTGGAAGGTGTACTGCAGGTAAAATACCAGGACCGGCTTCTAAAATTTTATTTGAAGAAAGAAATCTGTAATTTGTCTAAAGTAAAAGTTAAGACAGTATAAGAAACATAATTTAACAGGACCGCCTTTTAAGATTTTATTTGAAAAAAGAAATCTGTAAGTAATTTGTTTAAAGTAAAAGTTAACACAATATAAAAAACGTAATTCGCTTATTACATGGGTGTTACAACACATTTTTAAACAATGTTTTGTAACTTACTGTCCGCTTGCACATAATTAATCTAACTTTTCAACTCCGTCGCTTTCGCTGTCATCCTCGCCACCCAAATTAATTATCACCTGTTCATGAAAAGTGCCCTCGCGCATGTAACTATTTTCTCTATCGATTACATGACGCACACAATTTTTCCAAAGGTCCAGAGAAATATTAATCACTTCTTGTTGTATAAATTGTATCACTTCACTGTCCAAATTGGGCGATTTGTTTCCTTTGCGAATATTTCTTTTGAATAGGCTCCATATTAGCTCAGTTGGATTGAATACAGAATAATATGGCGGTAAACGTAATACAGTATGGCCTAATTTGCTTGCCAGATCGTCTATATAATGGAATGGTAGCTGGCGTTGTCTAGTACTATTGTTACGCCTATGGCTGTAACTGATAAGGAGAAGCAACTAGCCTTACATAAAATGGTTGGATTTATTCATTTGTACGTTCTACAAGACTATGACAACTTATCCTAAAACATTATTCTAAACTACTTATAATAATACAGTCAGGTGCAACGCCATTGCTAGGTTAGTTACTGGGAATACTCTCATCTATCAATCATTCACTGACAACTGCCAACTATTCACTCTTCACTATTGGCTAATTAAATCTTAAGTGTCCTTTCATAAATTCCCTTTTGCACCCATAAGCGATGACCTGGTTATTACTTAATTTCCCTTATCAAGCGTATTACTTATTAAGCCTAATTTAATAGTCTAATGCACTTTGAATTTGCTGAGTAAAATGACGTCACTACTTGCAACATAAATATGTATGCAAGTAATTGAAATCACATTACAACAACTATGAATCAATAATAATTTAATTTAGAATTTTGGATATTGTGTTCGTAACACTATGACAGAATGACTGGGAAATTTGGAAATAACGTATTTTCGAACTACGACTCGAACAGTTCCGCTGTCGTATCCTCATGGTAATCTAAACTACAATCGCGAACATTTTTAGCCGATATCAAAGGTCTACACTGCACCCACCCTTCGTCGAACCCGGCATGTAACAAAATCATCCTTTTCCCCCTTGCAGGGGGTACATCCATGTTGCGTTTATTAGAATCGTCTACCCAACCTTTGCAGATGATGTCATGGGTGCCATACCGTGTGTCATCTAAGTAACATGTAGATCTGTTGTTTTCTCTATACTTTTTTATTGCCCCTAGATATTTCCGCCTCCATACCTGTAGCTTCCTTCGATTCCATAATTGCTTGACGTTTGTTTATTGTTTTATATTTAAAACCTATACGCTTGGATACGTTTAGGTTTAGAGTTTTTTTTACATTATTTTACTATGACGTATACAGGGTGTTAATGAAGTGCAGGGACAAACTTCCATAACGGAATTTAATACAGGATATTTCTCATATTTATCCTGTATTAATTTCCGTTGTTATGGAAACAAATAGTAGGTAGTAAATTGAGTTGCCTACATTTAGGCGCTTCTTAAAGAATCTTTGAGAAACTCTATCCCTGAAAGGAAACACTTTTGAGCAGACATTTATTAACAAAAAATGTTTGTGCCCTAGAAATTTGTCACTGCAATTTATTAACACCCGGTATAATGTTGCGGCCGACGTTACTTAGCAAACGTATGTATGTGGCCCGAGGAAAAAAAAAGGTTGAGTATGGCTGAACTGATCCTCGTCATCCTTATCTAATATTTTACCTATACCATAATCACACCGTTTTTTACGTTCGCGCACTTCGAAGTTTACAATTCTTCTTACCGTGGTATAGGACAATTTTGTTTTAAAAACGCTGTTTTTTTAACAATCCCCGCACTTCCTCTTCTGTTTCCCCGAGGCCGTTGTAAACATTTAGCACGATTTATTTAGCATCCAAGGATAATTGTTTTTTACATTCGATATTTTCTATTTCTCCACCACTTTCTAGCGATACGTCTTCATGGGCGACTTCTTCATCATCACTCCAGGGTCTCCACATTTTAAACCCCGATCCGTTTCGATCAAAAGTTTGAAAACAACTACTGCCATGTTGTTGTAGTGATAAATACATTAAATATCAAAAGTCATTTATGTAAAATGTTTACGACAGATACATATACAATACAGATATATTGATTTGCATTCTCTAAATACAATTACAACTGAAAATGAGTTAAAATGCTGACTCAGTCCGGCTTGTTTAGATAAGTTGCTTGTAATGCGCTTATCTTAAGACTGGTTAACCAAGTAGCTCTAAGGGCCGGTTTTATAATGTCTGGTTGAGCGTCCGTTGACTGTCAACCGTCGGTTGACTGGCCGATTGAGTTTTATAATATCTGGTTGGCGACTTAACCCTCGGTCCAGCCGAGGTTGAAGTCAACCGCTAGTAGGAGTACGGATTGAGAAATTTCAACCGTCGGTTGAAAGGAAACCGTAGATGTGCGCATGCGTCAGAACTGTCAGAACACCGTTTCCAGTAACTCTTCGTCGTCACTACTTGATGAGTCACTTTCCCATGCCAAACCACTAATAAATCTATCCATCTTGAAGATTTATTTCAAACCTCAAGACCACACAAAAATACAAAAACCTGCAAACGTCGCTTCACGGCCGGTCGCGCTCGCTGTCACAGTCGCATAAAAGTGAGGTTACCTGTACTCATCATTGCATTTTATACATAATTATGTCAAGCAGTCATTATTATTGATGTAAAGTAACAAATTCTAAACAGCTATCATTTATAACACTTCCAACGAATCTGGTATTGTACTTTTTAATGTAATATTCCTGTAACATCTCTTTCAGAGGTGATTTACTCTGCAAAATTTATAATTCCCGCGCTTTGGCAGCGACATCTTCGAAACTTTAATTTACTAACAAGAAACAAGACGAATTTGATTGGTTACAATCTCAATCGCCAGTGTAGCCAACCTGAAATAACGTGGGTTTTTTCAACATCACCTAGAAACGCTTTATAAAACCACAACACGCTCAACCGAAGGTTGACGTACAACCGTCGGTTAGTCAACCGAGACGTTTATAAAACCGGCCCTAAGCCAGCTATATAATGGGGGAACTAACACTTTAAAACCAGACAGGTTTTCCTAAGTCATCAAAATATTCGCCGTTTCGGGCATTCAACATTATTTTTGTTTTCAAGGTGTTACCAAATACGAGGTAATTCAGCATGCAAGGCGAGCTCATCCCAACGTAGAGCCATTGGTCATACCGGTGCCCATGCCCAGCACTCCGACAATCAAGCCAATCACAAGAAAGCGGAAGTATCCTAAAAGTGCTTGGGACAATGTAAATTCAAGTGGTAGCGAGGAAACGCCTACAAAGTGTTCCGCAACGGAAATCTCCGAAGGCAGCAAGGAGTCTTCGCCCATCAAGCAAGAACCGACCGACTCCGAGAAATTCGTTTATGTATGCAAGCACTGCACCAGCCATTTTGATACTAAAAGCGAATTGAAGTTGCATTGGGAGTCTGCACACAAAACCAAGTTGACCTTGTTCAAGTTCAAGAAGGTGTTGCGAGGTCAACTGGAAGAAATGGTCGACTCTACTGAGAGCTCTTTGTTTGACGAAGACGCGGAGAGCGAGTCAGAGGATCTGGTTGTCTTTATATGCAACTATTGCCCGAAGCGCTGCAGTTCAGAATCCGAGACGAGAGCGCACTGGGACTCCACCCATAAAGCCAAACAGCCCGCATTCAAGTACAAGAAGCTCATGCGTAGCCAACTTCTTAAAAAGGGCATGCTTAATTACAAGTGCACATATTGCGACTTCATAGGGCATTTGGAGGTGGTCAAGAAGCACTTCATCATGAAACACCCCAATCTGGGCTTCTCTGTGTTTCGCTACAAGTGCGGCTACTGCAACCAGTACCTTAAAAATATGGACAAGGCCAAGATCCATACCAAACAAGTTCACGGCGACGCCGAACCATCTTATATGAACATCAGCGAGCCGGGTGAAGAAGTAAAGGAACCGGAAAAACCAAAAGACTTCGTCTGCGAGTACTGTTCTATTGAATTCGAATTCCGCAAAGAACTCGTGGACCACCACAAAGCTCTGCATTCGCATCTTGAGCTGAATTTGCCGCCCGATCTCACGGCGCAGTCGTCCGTTCCGGATGAGAGCGACGAGCTGAAGACGTACATGTGCCCGCAATGTCAACACGCGAGCAACAGTTACGCGGCAATGAGGGATCATCTGCGCAATCACGCGAAGCCCTACCAGTGCTGCTATTGTCCCACGCGGTTCTCGTATCCGTCGCTCGTTAAATCGCATCAGCAGAAGGACCATCCGGACGCGGAGTACAAATACAGCACCGTAGATGAGGCGAACAAGATGAATGAAAATTTGAGGAAGAACTTGTTGGTCCTCAACAAAGACGGAATTTACGAAAAGATTTCTCTGAGCAAGGGTCCCAAGCGCTTGAAGCTTGATCAGGGCAGTCAGGCCCGTAAGATTAGGGTTGTTGACAGTGGTCTTGAGCCTCCAGACTTTTCTTCAGTTAAACCCCCTGATGTTGTTGTTAATATACCGGGCAAAGCAATACCCACTGCGAGAAAATCAACCACACAGGGAATCAGACGCCACATCGATGAGGGTTTTTCCTATTATGGGAACAAACCTGATCTGTCTGGGTTGGAGAATGTCCGGACAACAGTGTCATTTATGGATTCGATGGTAACAATGAATGTGGCGCAGTTTAGGGGCTTCTTGGACATATCTCCCACTGTTCCGGTTGTAGACATTATGAAATACAAAGACGAGCTTTGACAGCATCGCGATTCTGACATCTTAACGGTATCAAGTGATTCGCTCTCTTGTACTTTGACTGACAGTGAATATTACGATGAGCTGGAGAGCATTATACCAACTATTAGTGCGTTTAATAGTTTGCAGGACCACGAGTACTGGTTTTAAATGCACTAAAGGTTATTTACATGTAGATATAAGTGGAAGAATGACAATTTGATTATGTTAGAATATAGTATTGATTCGAACTGATTCAAGTGTTGTATGATGATATCCTTTTGTTGAAGACTGAAATGATTTCTGTTTTTGAGGAAGTTACAGCAGTTTAGCAGTTTCTGTATTTCTGCCCTTCATATTTTGTAAATAAGCAGTTCGGCAAGTTCTATTGCTGTTAAGTTAGTTGTAAGTTCAAATGTACAAGTTAATGATATGTTCATTTTCCATTTATATTCCCATTCAGTTGATTGTAGTAAATTATAATGTACAGTTAGTTCATACGATTTTTCACCACTATGTTATATATTTTTCTACGTAGACATCGTTAACATAATAAAATTTAATAAAGATAGTTTTTTTTTGTAAATATGTACTTAGGGGGTTTACATGTGCATGAGTTTACTAGCGCCAGTCCAACTTCTTAGCCAATAAAAGTTTACACGCATTTCTTAATTTTTATATGTATATCATATCATCATAGCTTTGCGGGACTGGGGCATGGTGGAGGAAACCCATTGTAGCATTTGCCAGAAACCGCTAGAATGAAGGAAGAACGATGGACGGGAGGAAAGAATGGGGTGGAAAGGGAAAACGGAAAAATAGATAGGGTGAAGGAGGACTGAGGGAAAAGAAGGGGCAAATGGGGGGAGAAGAAAAAAAAGAGGAAAAAGAGAAAGGGAAAAAAGACGAGGAATTAAAGAGATAGGAAAAGAGGGAAAAACAAACGTTGGAATGTGAGCAAATGGGAGTAAGGAAAAGGGGAGAAGGGGAAAGAAAATGCGAAAAAAGGAAAGGGGAGAAAGGAGGTAAGAGCATAGAACAGAAAAGAGAGGGTTTGAAGAAAGGAAAGGAGGACGGTAGAAAAGTTGGGTGAAGGGAGGAAGTGGTTTGCAACTGTATTTTATAACGGTGAGTGCCGGTAGGTACAAAGGTTGCAAAAACTTTTTTGCTATTCGTGGAGCGTAGGCAAGGGCGTATCCAGTTCAAAACTGAAAGGCAGCTTTCTGAATCAAACCTCTTTGGGGGCATGCAATAATACACAATTTCAAAAGGAAATCACTATTTATTAATAAAATTAATTTTTGAACAATAGTTTGTACGATTACTTGCAAATTGTCTAACTTCAGCTTCCACTATTGTTCCTTGTTTGCGAAAACCCATTGTCGATGAATGCTCAGCATTTCCTCTTGAGGTGTTAGGCATCTGCCGCAAATCGTAGTTCTTTGAAGGTACTCAGCCATTTTCCAGAAGATGTTTTTTCTTATAAACCGGCATAATGGTCGCCAGGCCGACGATATTTCCAATTTCATCATCATGACAACTGTTGTGTTCAGTTTTACTTTAACTGTCTGCCACCGTGGTTTAAACCATTGAAGAAGGCCTCGAAGTTGCAGTGTCAAGCAGAGGATGGTTGTACTTCCTTGCCCTCATCCCTGCTGCTGCGGGTACTTTTCTTTCGTTTTAAATTCACTACAAAACAGTGACGGCTCGCCAAGTGAAGTGGGTGAAGTGCCTCTTCACCTAACATTTTATATATATTTAAATTACATAACAAATTATTTATCGGCATTCCACCTATGAGGAGTCGTTTATTTATTGCATACCTACTCGTAGATACAATAAGCTTAGTGAAAACAAACATTAATTTAAATATTAAATGCAGTCCGTCGAGAGCTTCCACCATAAAAAATCTTACCTACAATCTTAGATCATACACATTTACATGGATATGACAACAGATTGTAAAGTGTGTTGTAAAGATATCACAGACAAACTATTTTTGTTCCTTCTCTTCCTAATACCAATAAATCATATCTATCCAGGTTTCTCTGTACCCTTATGCAATCTACGCATGCGCTCACGCGTGTTGTACGGCGGGAAATTTAAATATGTAGTAAATGTAACTAATATAAACCAGTGCAATTATCGCAGTCTTTTAAATCTTGCGACAAAACCATTCTTGCCATTTTTTCAAAATTAATTATTTGACACCTCTATAACTGTCAAATATTTATTAAATAAATAATAATGTAAAAAATACAGTAATCTAATATAATGTTTATTTATTTCTAAGCTTTAAATACTCTTCTAAAGTATAGAAGGCATTTTCCGTTAAAAAAGTTTTGAACTGTCCCTCAAACGTCTTTTCATTTATGATATTTTTAAGATTTCTAGGCAGTTTATTATATAGAGAAGTACAGTAGTATCTTGGAGACTTTTTGTATAAGCTTAAATTATAGTAACCTATCTGAAGGTTATTACAGGATGTGGTGCTGTAAGTGTGATTATCATTTACAAGAGGGAAGTTCTTAGGGTTCTTTCTTACATACAGGACCCACTTTTGTATAAATATGGATGTTAACGTTCGTATCCGATTATTATGAAAAATTGGTCGGCAATGTTCTCTTGGTGAAAGGTCGAACATCATTCGAATTATTCTTTTTTGAAGTATAAACACTCTACCTACGTCTACGGAAATGAAAACAAACAATTCCTTGATTGAGATCACTGCAAATAACGCATTTTCGCACCATTTTAGATTAAAATTAAAAATTTCAATAACACAAAACGTTTCCACATTTGCAGGTTATGCGCTATTCTTGTGACTTTTCTCACTGACAGTTTAATTTGTGTAATTCTCGCCATACGTCAACAGCAACTGGATGAGCGCCAATATTGAAAAGGGTACAAGTGAAACAACATTATTGGATGTCATGCAACGGCAAAAGAGACAGATAAAAAAAAGTTTGTTGGGATCCTTACAACAGTGACGTACCTAGTTTCTTATGGAGTAGTATTATCCATGTAAATGTGTATGATCTAAACCTACAACACTAGCGATTGTAGTGAAGAGTCGGCCTCAAACGTATTTTGACTCTGCACTTATACCTCCGTTG
Organism: Limonius californicus; assembly: GCA_014611495.1. NCBI lineage: Eukaryota > Metazoa > Arthropoda > Insecta > Coleoptera > Elateridae > Limonius > Limonius californicus. Next base: position 1,262 of record JABXWE010021831.1, on the reverse strand, counting down.
CCATGGTAACGCCTACGTCACTATCTAGAATTGGCTCGCGGCGAAACGCGCAAGTGAAGTTTTCACTCGCAAGCAAGCGCAGAACAAATGGTTATGTAGCAACCTAATATTACAAAAATGATTTTGCTGGCCTTGCTTGCTCTTTTGTACAAAACGGTCTGTCGGGAACAGGGAGGGATTTGCAGATCTGTTAAATATTACCAGTGGCGGCTCGTGAGTTAAGAAAGAGGGTGGGCACAAGAAAAACTTATCTATTTTTTGTACATAAAATCCATTCTCCTATTTTTCATGCTGGAAAAGACGTTTATGACTTTGTTGTCAAAATCCGGGATAGACTGGACGAACTTCTTTTCTATTGATAGGACCGCCAATGCGTTCAGTCGATCTTTTTGCACACAATTAACTTCCATTATTGAAAAAACGTCACTTTCGTCTTTGAATTCACACGCGCGATTGCGCGAAAACACAAAACACTGCGGTCGAAATTCAAACGTTGATTTTAAATGGGGAACAAACCAATCGGTGCCCAATTCGCCTGATATATCGCGTATAGCGAAGATAACCGATAGGCAACCGAATCTTCCTCTACATAGGTAGAAATCAAACCGTTCCCCGGAAAATAATTTGAGCGTGTTAGCCGCGCCTTTGTTGCGGAAGGAAAATTTGATACCATCGTTAAAATAATGAAATTAAAATAATGCACTGAATTATATGCGAATTTCTTTCTGTGTTTATCTTGGTGGTTGGGTGGGCACGTGCCCTTGTGCCCTTTAGTACAAGTCGTCACTGAATATTACAAGAGCGTTATATAAACATGTCGACTCTAAAGTTTATTTAATACGTGCACTGAGGTTAAATTTTGAGAAAAAGCAAAATACCATAGGCGAGTCTTTAAAAGAAAACGTGAGACTTTTTAAAGCACAATTGAATGAAAATGTTCGATTAAATAGACTTTTCCTCCAAACAGTTATCGACACAGTTTTGTATTTAAGCAAGCAAGAATTAGCGTTTCGCGGACACGACGAAAGCAGTGACTCAGCAATTTTTTTCTATTTGTTATTATTAGAGTTAATATAATAGCACTTAACTTATTTTTTTAACCGCGAGCCGCCTCTGCTACAAAAAATAAAATATAACTTTTACTAAAAGTTGGTGTGGGCGCGGCATAACACATGCATACGTAGATATCCAAATAGACGTCACTACTTACCATTCCTACCAAAAAACTTTCCAATATCCATTTTTGTATAATTTGTAATAAA